>ML787176.1:308137-319996 GCA_009831015.1 Picea engelmannii
TCACCTTTTCCATGCCCAAAAACACCTATCGAAGCTTTATAATTCAATTTTTGATGCATGGTGTGGTTTTTATGCCCCCATGACTAATGCTTCTGTTGTCCCTAAATAGGATTCATGCTACAAATTGCAACTCATGATAAAATTAAAATAGGCCCCTAATGTTTTCCCACCTATTGAGCGTTCAACACACCCTAAAACCCTTATGAAATTTTATCACTTTTGGGTACCACTTGTTTTCTTTTACTGTCTAAATTGATTTCACTTTGGCGAATGGTTTTTTTTTGTTTTTTTTTCATGACTCTTATCAATCAAGTTAGGATTGTTTGAACTTGTTAAATGAAACATCGGGTGTAAAATAACTTGACATCCTAACTAGGAATCTGTAATTAACATTACAAATAACGTGCTTGTGTTCGACGTTGACAAAATTCAGGCAGGTAAAGTGGCCTCACAATTGCACTAATCGACGATCACTGATACACCATCGACATCGACATAAGGCGGAGTTGGTTTGCGTAAGTTATTCGCCACAAAAATTAAGGAGATAGTTGATCCCCATCGACGTCGGAAAAGTACGGGAGAAATAGACATTGACAAAATCCATAAACAAACCACCGATAGCTGATGACCAATGAGCTTGCTCGAGGTCGGGAAAATCTAAAAAATATTAAAACAAGAATTTTTTTCTATGTTAAAGATATCGTCAATCGTCAATCCCCGATACACTTTCGGCATCGAGACTTTTTCGAGAGAGTCAATCTCAGAGCACTTGGCTAGGTTTATCGCTAATTACCGATCCTTGATACTTTTTCTGCGTCGACGAGCTAGCATCAGGTTTATAACGTATAGCTTAAGGAAAGTATGGATTCTGATTAACACGGGTAGATGAAGACGTCGGTCTCGAGTGCCACATGTCTTTGTCGCATAGGGGTGTCGTACGACCTAGTTTCGTCTCTAGTCATCTTAAGGTTTCATGTGTCCTAGTCACACCTCCAATTCATCCTTGCCACGTTATCTTTGTATGACAAGATCATTCGACGTCGGAGATTTTGCAAGGAGATATCAACGAAAAAATGTTCAAAGAGAAATCCCAACCCTCGACTCACTAGCTGGACTAGTAAAATGATGGGATGTTTTGGGCACGAGATACAATCGGATTCTGGCATTTAATAGACTAGTTAATGTTTCATCCTGCATTTGTTTCTACCTTGTGCATTGATTGAACAACAATGATTTGAAATCACCGATAAGCCACGTTACAACCTGCGCCCATGTCGTCAACCTATGATTGAATTTAATTTTAAACGTATTTGAAGATTTGGCGATAGATTTTATAGAACTACACTCATAACCCGAATTGAATGGTTGATGCGACAAAATAATTTCATCCATGTTTAAATCTCTAGAACATCTTTGAACAATTTCATTCTACGCACAAGTTCGAATTCTAGAGCATACAAAGAAGCAAAGACAACATCTTGAGACTGTGTTGATCCTCAGATTATCAAAACCAGGTTAAACAAGAAGTAGAGGTATGTGTCTCTGAGAAAGATAACCACCAAACACTCACCAAGAGCACCTAAGCTAAAGGAAGAAGGAACAGGTGAAGGTTCTTCTCCTGGTACTGCGAGGCAGTTGGAGTACACTCCCAGGGTAGAGCCGATCATAAAAACCTCAACAAAGAAATCCTTTTTCCAACCTCTAGTCTTCGGTGATACAGAAGCAAGAATCAAATCCAAAGTAATTCTCCAAGAGGAGTATCCAGAGTGTATCCCACACAATGACCCAAATGTAAGGATGCTCGATGACCAGGTGTTCCCAAATATCCGACAGCCATATTTTCACATGGTAGCTAGAAGAACCCTGGTTTTCCCTTACATAGAGATTTTGAAGTGGCTAATAGACCATACAGACGCACAAAAATGCTTAATCAATAATGAGAATGGTGGGTGTGTAAGCTTTTTCCTCCCAACAAAAGTTTATAAACACTACAAGATCAGAGACCCATAGGAGCGGATAAACATAGAATTCATGGTGAAGTTATACAAATTCCACGACACCATCTGATTGATGGCCTCATGGTGGAAGGAGGACAAAAATTTTACAAACTGGAGAAATGGCTGGTATGGGACAGTCAACTTGAGGGAGACATACATCTACATGATGGATCTCATCTGCCAACTGTATGGAGAGAAGGACTGCTCCAAGTTTTCGAAAGCATGGATTCCCTTGGATTACACAATGGCGATCTTCGGAAGTAGCTTCAACTAGGGAGCGATAATTTCAAAGCAATTGAGAATCTGTGTACAATAGGATCAGACACTGAAATAAGGGGAAGCACCCGATTTCCACATGGCCTCATACCTGCTTGATGTGATATGTGCAAGAAATGTCTTCGTCGACATGAATTTAAGCTGGCATGTTGTGGAGATCCCTGTTCACGTTTATTTAAGCATACTCTGGGAGAACAGGTACAAAAAATCCTATGCACTCATTTGCGATGAATTCATCGCATGTATTCATTTTATTATATTTAAAAAGGAATTCCCTAGACTATCCACAACAACCAAGAAAATGGTAGCGAATGTGGGTCACTTATATTTAGATGAACTCTCAGGGTGTTCAAGGCCACCAGAGCACCGCATCTACTCCTGGCTCACATCCTAGACTGGCTCATTGTGGGATAAATATGCTATCAGACTATCCTGCAGGTTTGTAATGCCACATTGGTCAAGGATAAGATGCGGGATTTCATACCCTACGATTTCCTTGTGGGTTTTTATTTGGTAAAGGACACTGCTCAATCTAAAAAAGAATGGATGAGAAAACTTGAATTCAGTTACCTGACAGGTTGATTCCACAAGCACGACCCTAAAGGCCTATTCCCCCAACATGCTTCACATGTATCATCATGTTGGCCATACTCGCATGACAAATTTGAGGATGAAATTTTCACAGAGTGAGCTCAGGAATAGGAGGAGGTAGTACAGAGGATGGCCAACCTGAACATGACCAATTTCAAGGCTATGAGCATGGACGAATAGGTGGAAAAAATAGAGCATTTGGCTCAAGAGGCCCTTAGAGTTAGGGAATACATCAGAGCGACAGAGACTACAAATGCACAAAGAAGAGGATTTCTCTTCCTAGAAGGGGCCGAGCGAATCACTGATCAGTTGCAAAATGACCCTGATCTTGTAGAGATGTTGAGGATTACCGCTGATGACCCAATCGAATGCAGAGGAGATCCAAGGGCCAATACAACTAGAAGAAATCACTAGGCCAGAAAACCCAGAAGTCCCACTAACACATATCAGATCACTAGTGGGAATTTCAATCCATCCTAAGATAGCAAGGACACTAGGTAGGACAAGTGTACCAAACCCCTTGTTTGACTTAATAACTATCTATGATGAAGAGGAGAGTTTGGAGGTTTCCCTGGTGATTCCAGTGCAAATTACAAAGGAAAATGAACTCGTGAAAGCATCTACCCCAGGTCCCAATGCTTCAATTCAAAACGTTCTTTAGAGCGACCATGAGGTCAAAAGTATCTTAGACACTGAGATACTCAAATTTTCGGGAACCCCGATAGACAGCTCGAGTGATGAGCTAGGATCAAGTGGCGAGAAAGAGGAAATTCCACAACAAGAAATAGACACCCCGACAATCGATTACCAAGTAAGTGTCGAACCTACCCTTGGTTCTTCAATTTTGGCTGATACCCCACCACCCGATGAGAAAACAATGGAGGCTGAGTAATCGAGACATATGGAATAAGTTCAGGAACCCATCCTAGAACAACTACACACAACCGGGAGCCTGGGAAATACTCTAACCTGGGGAGAACAAAAAATACCCAAACCTGTTGATGAAGTCGCCAACATACAAGCAATCGCCTATGACCAAAAGAGAAAAGAGATCATGAAGAGAACAACTAAGAAGAAGATTCTTACGTTGGATAGTTTTATTCTAATCACCATAGAGGAGAAGCTTCTCATCACAAACACACTCAGATGTCCGAGCTTATCGACGTAGGGATGGCTATCACATATGCCACATTGGATAGAGCAAGAAGAGATGAAAAGGAGTTGGCCACTTCACTTAATGAGTTGGAGCATCTGCGCCATTTGGAAAAATACTATCAGGACTCCACACAGGCCACAGTGTTTTTGATAAGTGAGTTCCAAGACGCTTATGCCAAATTCACGAAAGAATGACATAGTTTCACTGCAGTTATAGCCAATTTCCAATAAGACACCCTTATGGTACTAGTGACCTTCAAGGACGTGGAAAGGTGGTATGAGAAGGCTCACCAAGTTGTAGAAAGGATCGATTACATCAGCATGGTTCAAAAGGGATTAAATGTCGAAGAGCATGATATTCGGGTGTTGAGGGACAACAACATAGATCAAATCAGGAAAGTGGCCAAATACTGGGTAAAAATGGCCCAAGAACCTCAATGGGATATTTAGGAGAAGTGGGATGAGTGCGAAAATACCTAGGAAAATATTAATCGGGAGATGAAAGACATCAGCCTCCCATAATTCGGCTCACTAGAGGACTTTGTCGACTTGCATGACATAGTCAAAAAACATGTAGAACAAGACTCGACATGGACAACAGAGACAAAAAATGTGGCGAGCATGGCATCAGGTCAAGTACAACAGTTCATGCAACATTCGATTAAGGCTCGAGCATTTTTGTAGCGATTAAGTGTTAAAATAGTCAAGTATAGAGCACAAGAAGTAGAAGTGAAAGAAATTCTTTCATCCCTGATGGAATAGCATAGGTTCCCGTATGATAAACACATGTGGGTAAATCTTCATCAAATGGTCGGAGTATGTGAAGAGTCATCCACTTCAGTAAAACTATTTGATGATTCTTAAAAGACAGAGAGATAAAAGTGCCATGTGGCGATATTTTTTTTTAACTAGCTTGCACTTGTAATAGCTATTTTTAGTTAATGATTCATTATAAATAAGAAGATTGACCTTTTATCAAAGGTCGATGGTTTTGGGAAAGACCCTGATTTTCGAAATTGTAAGGAATTATTTCTGAACTACCTTAATTGAGAAATCTTGTTTAGGACCAGAGACAAACTTTTGTTTTTCATCAAACGCGTTGTGTGATTGGATTTGAGGAGGAATTACTTCCAACTTTATTTCAAGAATGGATGTTGTAACGAGTAAGAGTTTCTGAATCTATTGATAAGTTAGTTGTTTCAATATTTTTTTTATTTCTTGTCTCTAATGATGAAAGAAAATCGTTTTATTAATATGTGATTAATGCTAGAGCTAAGGAAACTATTTTTCTTTCCATCATTTTATTGCATGTATGTTTTCTTACGATAAATTGTATCTCAGTCAATAATTGAAATACCAACAAGTTAATGTATTAATACTAGGCTTGGTACAGGGTGAATATATTTGTCTACGTGCTTGGGAACAAGGGTTATCCCAAGCTCAACCTTCTTCATTAGTTAAGAACCCCCCCTTTACCAGTTGGTTTATACTAGCACACATCTTTTTATCATACCCATATAATAAAAGAAAACACAAAAAGAGAACGTTTAAAATGGAGGAACTTTCATAAGAAGATATCCTGTCAATCACTACATAAAGCCCATCGATAAATTGGATGGATTGAAATATCTGGAGAACCATTCCACCGTCAAATGCTACAGAGTCTAATTGGGCCTCCATGGCAGGTTTAGTTCATGCTTTTGAGTTAAATGGATTTAGGACCCCTCAACAAAATTCATGCTAGAAGGAGGGCATGAATGAATGAATGGCTAACAATATTTCTGATATAATATTTCACATAGCCTACAGATTTAAAACAACCCACATGCATGGCTAGTCATTCTCAAGACAACCCACATACAGAGAGTACTCCCAAAATGAATAACTCACCCCAGCAAGAGGAAGAACACCTATTCCCTGAAATACCTTACGCTCTTCCTCACAAGGATTTGAACCAGTTAAGAAGAATCACAAGATCTTATGCCCAATAAATCATATAATTACCCTTAGCTCTGTTACTTCCTTGTAGAAAACAAGTCAGCAGACTAGTGGTCGACACCCCCGACCAGGTTTTTGTTCACACAGTAGAAGAATTGATATATTTCTCCCTCACCGAGATCAAACATCCTCTTAATCTGATCCCTGAAACACCAGCTGGTAACTAATCTGAGCCCAACGATTTTGAATATGACGAGGAAGGGTTTAACTTGGATCACTCAGTTTCGAAGTCAGACGACATGGATGATAAAAATGATCATAATGAAGAAAGGGGAAACCTGCCTCAAAATAATCAACCATGGGTGGCCGTAGATGCTCTGGAAATCCTCGGACGGGTACATAACCTCCCTCGACATCCAAAAAATTTTCTTCCCAAGTTTGACCCTGAAACCTTCGAATTTCCTGAAGACCACATTAAAAAGTTCATACTAGCTATTAGACTGATGAATGTCCAACATGAGGATGTAGTATGTAGGATTTTTCCCTATACCTTTGAGAATTTAGCCTCCACATGGTATTTTAACTTGCTTGTAGGGTCCATAACTAGTTGGATGAAGTTTCAAAAAGATTTTTTATATAAATTTGCAGAAGAAACCACTACAGGAGCTTTAATGGCTGAACTGTTCTTCGCCACCATGAGTTCAAAAGAAAATATTAAGGACTTCAATCAACGATTTAACACTATCCTGAAAAAATTTCAACCCAAAGTTAAACCCACTTAGGATTTGCAAATTGAAGTATATGCTAATGCTCTCCCTTCTTCTTTTTACATGTTTGTAAAAAGGGCTGGCAAGCATACCCTAGCCGAAAATTTCGAGGAAGCCAAAACAATTGAATTCAAAATGAAGGGATGTAAAGAGGACCAAGTCTCACTAGTTAAGAAGGAATCTCAACCTCCACCTAAGAGAGGGATCTTGTTGACTAGACCCCCAGGAAAACAAACAGAACAAGGTCTCGAAAAAGGAAGTGGAGACATAGACTAGACTTCAATGAACGATTTAACACTAAACTAAACAAATTTCAACCCAAAGCTAAACCCACTTAGGAGTTGAAAATTGAAGTATATGCTAATTCTCTCCATGCTTCTATTTACATGTTTGTAAAAAGGTCTGGAAAGCATACCCTAGCTGAAAATTTTGAGGAAGCCAAAAAAATTGAATTCAAAATGAAGGGATGTAAAGAGAGTCGGGTCTCACTAGTTAAGAAGGAAGCTCAACCTCCACCCAAGAGAGGGCTCTTGTTGACTAGCCCCCAGGAAAACAAACATAACAAGGTCCCAAAAAAGGAAGTGGAGACATAGAAGACCTACAACAGATGATGAAGAAATTGTCAAATGAAATCGTAGACATGAAAAGAAGTGTAGGGGAAGGAAACCAAGGCCAAAGGACTTATAAACCATTTTTTAAGAGAAACCCACCGTTCAAAGAAATTGAAACTTCCCCATCCAACCTAAATATCGACCTGGGTAATGTAGCATCCGACTCTTTCTGTACCTATCATCAAGAGAAACATTTCAAAATAGAGTGTCCACAATGGGTGCATGCCATGAAGTTGATGGCCAATTGGTTCCTAGACGAAGTCTCCCTTACCGAACAATCAGGTGCCTCAACGGTAAATATTGCAGATCATATGGAAGTTGACCTGCCGGAAGAAACAACCATGTTGTTGTGGGATCCTAACTTTCCAATGCCTTATGATGATATATTTGAGGTGCAAGAACCACCCACTAAGATTTTGGCTGTGCAAACGCGAAGTAGGGGTCAACCGGTCTCAAATGACCTTACCATTTTCCAAACCACGAGAGGAAAAAAAACATCTGATCACCCAAAAGCAACTTTTTTCTCCCAAAGAAATCCTATAAATATCCATACACGAGAATCACCCAAGCTAGAATACATCATAGTAGAAGATTTAAAAAGATTGAAGGCAAATGTATCGGTCATGGACATGTGTAGAATTCCCCAACAAAAGGAATTTTTGTTACAATCCTTAAATTTAGTAGAAACCCCTATAACAAGCATTGTCTAAGGGGGAAATCAAGCTCCCACGTATCTAAAAAATAAACCAAATGTGAACGCTTGCTCTGTAGATGAAAAAGGAAATCCTTTTGTCCCACCTTTCCTTTTAACATTTTAAGTCTTCAATATAAACCTCCATAATTGTGTATGTAACGAACCTCCTTGTTACGACAACAACTCTGATAGCGGGTGCAATTTATTTTTTTTCTTTGATTTAAAAGTGTGTGCACACGTGTAAAAAGGAAATAGACACACTTTACTCTACTTCGCCACCCGACGACTAACAAGACGCAACCACAATGATCCCCACAAGAAGACAACATACGACGGAAAATAGACAACTGCATGCATCAACGATGATCACTCAGAGATAAGTCATATTGACTACCCATCCTTCCTACCCTGCAATGGTTAGGACCTCCAAGACACATAAACAACGCTCAAGCCCAGGTTCCCATCGATTTTAACCATTTAAGGTCTCAGGGCTGGCGACTGTTCTGAGGAACATGGAGGTGTCTACTTCCCGCCCGACACAAGCAGACCAAGCAAAATGCCAAATCAAAAACCACAAGGACAATCGCTACGCAATCATATCCAACACACCTCACAAGAATTCCACAGTGCAAGAAAATTTGATTACGAAATCCGTCAAGAAACGACATAAGTGTGAGCGAAAGGAAAACAACTTTATTTCAAAACAAGTTGCAAAGGTAGTCTTCTACTGTACTTCAAGGCGCCATTCATATCAACAGCATAAGGATTCAATTAAGTCATTCGGAAATTCACTAAGGTTGAACATAAGTGACATTACTAGTAGGCCAACTAAAATGAATAAAATTTTAACCAGACCTACTCGCAATGTGCATTAAATGCATCTAGTTCTATCAGGGTGAAAATGCACTCCAACTTTAATCTAACACTCATCCACCTAGCATTTTGCAATAGTGCATCATTGCTAACCCATTACTACTATTACAATATTGAATTTAAAGTAATACCTATAACTAAATTATAAGACTGTGGAAACAATTATAGTAATTAAGGTAATGAATCCAAACAAATAACGCCATTGATATAGCAATTAACCCGATTATCTATTTTACGTCAAGGGCCTTAGTGAACCTTATCATGTCGTTATTCCGTTTACCCCATTTGAACAATGAAACATTGAAGTAGTTTAGAAAGTAGACTTAATATGTTGTTGGCTAAAAGCAACTAAGAAGGGTTTAGTTTTTAAATCGGTTCCAACCTTGCATGGAAGGTAAGGGTGTAAATATTGAAATACACAACTTGTTTACATTCAGAGTTTTCATTGAAATGATTCGAAGAACAAATTAGTCAAGATGACATTCAATAGATTTATATTTTGTTACAAAGATGAATAGTTGGAACGAATACTAGCCAGGATTTAGCAATAGATAGTCGATCATACTAGGCGATATCCCAATAATGTGAAGACAACGCTCAAATATATCAAGACGACACTCACTAACAATGATTAAAACCATACACAAATTACATGAAGACATTACCTGCTAAAAGTCATGTTAAGCCAATTCTTCTTATCCCAGTACCCTACATTAACAGTTCACTAACATTTCATTTCATTCCATTTCATCCCATTATATCAACTTCCATTGCTTGTATTAACATTAATTAAAACACTAACTAAATTAAATAGCTTGCTATTATTAACTACAAGCTAAATAAGTAAATTGTTGTTACCTTTATTGCTGTCATAAAATAATTCTCAATCTGTCCTCTAGTTCTAATTTCATCCAACTAGCCACTAATCTGCTGCATTAGTAAAATCTTAAGGTAAAAGTAAAAGTTCAATGCAAAGGTAAATTCTTAACGTAATGTAAAGCCAATGGAGTTTTTTTTTTTTTAAATCGAAATCTTCCGAGAAGGTCCATGCCATTATTGATTATAATATTAATAACAGAAAAACCCCCAATACTATTATAATGAAAAAGGAATTGTAGATCCATGAAAAATAATAATAATTATGGAAATACAAAAACTGGTATTTGAATTGGGGCAAACGACCTTCGATCCAACTGCAAAAATCTGCTAATTAAAGACTGAGTTGTCAACTGAATGCTAGGTTTGATTTTCCAATGGATAATAACTTGGCATATAAGTTTATTGCATAAAGGTAAAGTTTTTCCTAGGGATGAATGCATTACCCAACCCACCCGCGTTATGCAAGGTTGTCATGATATCCGCTGGCATCAAAGGTTCTAATCAAAATCGAAATAAACCCCGGGTTCACGAACAGAGACTGTCATTCGAGCACGGTTATAAGGAGGTTCAACAGTGCGGACAGATTCCCTCCAGGCAACACAGCCACTGTTAGATCCGTGCAACAACAAAATCGGGATTCGGTAGTGGAGACGAACCAACTGATAAAGAACAAGGTGGTGACAGCTAATGCACACGCAGAAGGGAAGGGCCTAGCACCAGCCACGAGGAGGGTTCTACCCGGAGCTAAACCTAGGTACAACGCGTCCAGCGTTGCTGCTACCCAAATGCCATCGGATCTAGACACAAACTGCGCGCACATTTCCGCGTCTTTAACTGCTCAACTGAAGGCATAGAAACGCATTTCAATGCAGGGCATAAGCCCGACCGGATCTAAGAAAAAACTCAGTAGCCAAATAAAACCCTGAACGATTCATTCAACACGCCCAACATTATCGCTGAGTAAGGCCGAGTGTGAGGAGGTGTGCCAGACACAAATCGGTAAGTCACTGCCGGATGCCCGATTGGGTAAAAACACCAAATACCAAAGGGTAAATCGCCTTGGCCATCAAAACAAATTCACCTTGAATTAAAAATAAATCAGGATTAAAATTCAGAACTCCAGAATATAAAATGTGATTGGTCATTTCATTACAAACGCAGACAGATCTTAAAATCTGGATTAAATTTCCGAATGCGAGTGATTAAAATATGAATGGTCATTTAAAATTACAAAAGGCAGACTGATCTTCCTACCTGGATTAAATTTCAGATTGCCAGTGAATAAAATAGGATTGGTCTATTAACATACAGATCGCCATTTCCCCATCAAGAACACATTCAAAATTTTTGTAATAAATAACAGCGGTAAATAACTTTATTAACAGAGGTGAGTAAGTTTTTCAACCAGGGTAAGTCGTAATGCATTCTAATCTACTAAAATACAAATCATTCTATTGCCTTATTGCCCGCCGCGATGACGTCCGTGCTCCGTGCCGCTCCCGCTCGCTGACCGTAGAGACTACACCGGTACCTCCCAGCCAAACGCTAGGGGTACTCTGCTTCCCCCTTAGCCCCCCGAGCCACAAAGGGGCCACACACAGTCCAGATGGTATACCTAGCTTCCTAGCTCGCCTCGCAAGGCTGAGCTACCACTCCAATACAAGCTAAGAAATTCCCAACTCCTCACAAGCAATCAATCCAGTCCAAATCCGGCAGGGTAACGATACCTAACAGCCCATCCACTTTTTCCCTCATCCCCCTTTCTTTTATAGAGTTTTGAGCCCACCAACTTTCCTAAATCACATTTATTTTTAAGTTTTAAAGAAAACCCTCCAAAATTTCTCTGCCGTACAAGTGTCATTCATCCCCCACGTTTCTCCAAAATTATTTTCTTTAACTTATTAATCGTCTAGGTTTCATTTATTACTTAATTTACCTATTTTTATTAATCCCTTATTTTTTTTTAAAACCAAAAAGGTAAATGCGCTAATTAATCGTTTCATTTTATTTTTAATTTCATAACTTTTTATACTCCCGCACGTTAAATAATTTTATTACTTATTAATTGCCTATGTTTC
>ML787176.1:321124-341763 GCA_009831015.1 Picea engelmannii
AACTAGACATAACTCAGGTAAAAGTTATTGGAGAACTCAAGCATGTCATGATCAGAATGGCTACACACCCGAAATCTGTTCAAGTAATTGACATCATTGTAGTAGATATACCAGAAGCTTATGGATTGATACTTAGTTGAGATTGGTCTGAGAAGTTGAATGGATACTTTAGCATGGATTGGGATCACCACTATTTTCCATTAAAGGGACACACAAACATGATTAGGATCGCTAGGGAAAGGTATCTCAAACATATTGTCACCAATTTAGTAGCCTTCAATGAACCCTCATCGACAGACTTCCCCATGCTAGGAAACTACTCCTATGATTTTGATTTCAACAATTTCTCCCCTCTCTCATCTAATGTACCTCTTACTCAAAACTTTGAAATGAATTTTCAAGTAAATCTATTGGTAGCATCAGAAGAAAACCTCTTCTGTCAAGAACCTCTGTTGGAAACCATAGAAAAAATAGGTGGAGAGGAGGAAGTTAGTAGGCATAGAGAAGATGATGATTCTTTCTCACAAGTTTGAACCCTGTACATTGATAGGTCTAAATTGCAATAAGGGTCGGGAGGGGGATGTATCCTCATTAACCCAAAGGGGAAGTGAAATTTCATGTCTTGCGGACTAGATTTTGAATGCACTAATAATACTGTCGAGTATGAAGCTTTAGTGAAAGGACTAAGGAAATCCATAGACTTAAACATTAAAGAACTAAAATTTTTTGGGGAATCTGAAATCATCGTTAGGAAAGTAAATAATATTATGCATTGCAACTCTCCCCACCCGAGGAATTATCATCAAGAAGTGCATAGGATAATAGAACTTTTTGAGGCCTTCAATATAAAAATGATTCCTATGACAAAGAATACTCTTGTTGATTTCCTGGCTACTGCTGCCTCGAGGCTATCCTCTTTAGAATACTATGAAGCCTCCAGGTTCACTGTGGAACTTCTCTACAAACCATCAATGACCAACAAAATTTCTAATTGGAAGGTATTTGAAAGAGATGAACAGATTATAGACTTCCTAACCAATCAGGAAAAATTTAAAGACCTGGCTATTGATGATGAAGTATTCCAAGAGAAAATAGTAGAAACTGATTCCCATGAACAAAGAGGTGAAACAGATCACTCTAGTAACAAACCAAAGTTTCACACGATACCGAAAAGGGTAGCCAATTTGGAGAACCTCTTTGACTTAAGGGAAATATTTAAATGGTCAATGAACACAAATACATGGAGCTCGTGTCCCATGTACAAGACTATAAATCTAGGAACTCCGAAAAACCCTATGAATATAAATCTAGGCAAGACAATGACTAAAGAAGAAAGGAAATCCTATCTGAAACTTTTCAGAGAATATCAAGATGTTTTTGCATGGTCCTACCATGATCTGAAAACTCATGATACTCGTATTATCCAACACACAACCCCGTTAAAATTTGGAGTAAAACCCTCCCAATAGAATCTCTAGAAGTACCCCTCATGTGTCAGGAGCTAAAGAAATTACTAGATGCTAAAATTCTCTTTCAGGTTAGACACTCTACCTGGGTAGAAAATTTGGTTCTTGTCAGGAAAAATTTTGGGGAAATCTGTCGATGTGTTGATTTTAGAAACCTCAACAGAGCATTAGAAAAGGATAACTACCCAATCCCACCAATGGAACAATTCTTGTAGACCATGTCTGGTTTTGAAATTTTCTCCTTGTTAGATGACTTTTCAGGTTACAACCAGGTTCTAGTTTCATAGGAATACCGATTGAAAACTACATTTCGAACAAAGTGGGGAACCTTTTCTTGTAAACACATTCCCTTTGGGTTAATTAATGTAGGGAAAATCTTCTAGAGGGTCATGGATGTAGATTTTCGGGGATCGATCAACAAGTGTGTAGTAGTCTATTTGGATGACGTGACTACGTATTCAAAGAACATAGAAGATCACATCCAACATATAACCCATATTTTTGAAAGGTGTAGGAAATATGGTATATATTTAAACCTTAAGAAAACTATCTTTGGTGTCAAGGAAGGGAAATTACTAGGTCATATTATATCTCAAGCAGGAATTCGCATAGACCCAGAATGAATTAAGGAAATAACTTAACTTCCCTTACCCCACAACAAAAAGGCTATGAAATCCTTCTTTCAGAAAATCAATTTTGTGAGGAATTTCACCGCTGAAACTATCAAACCCTTACAAAAAATGATCCGCAAGGATGTTGAATTTAAGTGGGATGACGAGCGAAAAAAATTCTTTCAAAAATATTAAAACTGCACTATCTCAAGCTCCAGTGTTGCGAAGTCTCGACGTTAGCAAAGATTTTTTCCTCTATACTTTTTCCTCCAACCAATATTTAGTTGCAGTATTGTCTCAGAAGGATGATGCCAACAATGACGCCCTGATCTCATTTATGAGCACTAATCTCCAAGGGGCCAAACTAAATTACCCTGCTATAGACAAACATGCTTATGCGGTATACAAAGCAGTAAAACATTTCAGATATTACATCCTAAAAAATCACACCAAATTCATTGTGCCTCATCCCATAGTCCGATCCCTATTCACTCAATAGGAGATGGGGGAAAGAAGAGGCAATTGGATGGAAATTGTCCAAGAATTTGATATAGATATAAAACCTTCCAAACTGGTTAAGGGACAAGGATTGTGTAAACTGGTCATTGAAGCCCAAGACCAAGTAAATGAAGACTCCGAGTGGGAGAATGAATTGGCCTTATGGTGTAGTAAAACTTTATATGTTCCCTCGGGGCAGGAGTTTTGGTATGGAAAAATAATTTATCTCTTGCATGATGGGAATTTCCCAGAAAACCTAAACCCTAAGGAAAGGAGAGATCTCAGACTAAACTCGGCACAATATCTCCTCATAAATTTGGTTCTCTTCAGTGTAAATTATGATGGGGTACTTTTGAGATGTCTCGAATGAGAATATGCATACAAGGTTCTAAAGGAGCTCCATGATGGTATTGCAGGTGGACACTTTGCACGGAATACCACTACTCACAAGATACTGAGAGCCGACTATTATTGGCCTACTATGTTTAGAGACGCTCATACATATGCTAGAAACTATAAAACTTGTCAAATAAGCATGGGGAGGGAAAAGAGAGCAATTGTCCCACTCCGACTAGTGGCCATATCCAAACCATTTGAGAAATGGGGGTTATATGTCATAGGAGAAATTACCCCAAGTTATTCAAAACAACATAGATACATACTAGCTTCTACGGACTATTTTACGAAATGGGCAAAGGCCATCCCTCTTACTCACGTAAATGAAAAGGTGGTAATCCAATTCATAGAACAAAAAATGATCACAAGGTTTGGTAGGACTTCCATTCTTGTTTTTGATAATGCCGCTTACTTTTCTTCTATTCTACTAGCAGATTTTTTTCTAGAAAAAAGAATCATAATTAGATACTCTGCAAACTACTATCCACATGGGAATGGAGTGGCATAATCAACCAATAAGAACTTAGTGAGGATATTGAAGAAAATAGTTGCAGACAATCAGAGGAATTGGCATAGTTCACTTCATAATGCCTTATGGGCTGATAGAGTAACACCCAAGGAAGCTATAGGGAAATCCCCATACATTTTGGTATACGGACAAGAATCCATTCTCCCAAACGAGCTATACCTTCCATATCTTCAGCTTGCTCAGGGATATAAAGGACAACCCTCATCAGCTATTCAACAGAGAATTGATACCCTCGTCATGCTGGAAGAAGAAAGGGAGAAATAAAAATCAAAGTTCGTCGCTCATCAACGGATAGTTAAAAGGTGGTTTGATAAGCATGAGTCCAGAGAGAAGAATTTTGAAGTAGGAGACCTAGTCCTGAAATGGGATAGAGCAAATGAACCGAAGGGAAAACATTCAAAGTTTCAGAATATGTGACTCGGACCTTTTTAGATAGCCAATAAACTTGGGGTAGGAACGTATCGATTGCAAAATCTGAGGGGGGGAATTGACGCCCTCCCGACGAATGGCCAAGCCCTAAAACAATATTTCTGTTAAAAAAAAGTGTGTGTTTTCATGTCATTTGATTTTGTAGGTGTTATGTAGGCTGATTGTGGAGTCCTTTATTTCTATTTTTATTTTTGTGGTATTTTTTTCCTTTAAAGTTGTGTTATGCAAGGCATTGGTTGAACTTAATCAATACAATGTAGAAAACTATATTCCTCACTCACGCTTACATGCAACACAAGAAACGTTGGGCAAACTGCATTTTTTTTTATAGAGTTATGTATCTAACCTTTGCAAATAAACAACCTTGGAAAGTGATGAAGTGTCCTCCTGGTGGTCTAGTAAAACCTAAAGGGAAATATGGTAAGTTGGAAAGGACCACATATACCTCAAGATAGAGCTAGGAAAAAAACCACCTTAACCATCTCATCTTGCAGATAACAAACGTCCTCCTCTCCCACTCACTTAGGGCATCTCTGCCAAAAATAAATCAATTATATCAAATGAGTGTGAAGTAGGAGAGGGTATGAAAATAACTCTGTCAGGGCTATGGACACTCGCTGGCAGTGAAGAAAGGTCTATGACATCGAGGTGACTATGCTGGGGCTATGGACACTCGCTGACAGTGGAGCAACACCGCAACAAGTGAATGATGATAACTAAAAGTCCTAGTGTCAGTGAATTCTTTACTCAACTCTTTTCAAAAGGGGGTGTAGGTCATGGTCAAGAGGAATGAAAGTGGAATAAAGGGTGAAACTCCATAGGCAGGCCCAAATTCACGAACCAGGGGAATTTTAAACGCAAGGATAAAAGAGATTTTGATAAAAACAAAACCAGTTAGGTTCTTAACCAGCTTCTGCATCAGTTAAGCTCAGGGAAGGAACAACGATTCTTCTTTTTCCCAGTAAATCACCATTTGTTGAGCGATCAACACACCCTAAAAGCCTTATGAAATTTTATCACTTTTGGCTACCACTTGTTTTATTTTATTGTCTAAATTGATTTCACTTTCAGAAATGGTTTTATTTTTGTTTTGTTTTCATGACTCTTATCAATCAAGTCATGTTTTTTTGAACTTGTTAAATGAAACCTTGAGTCTAAAACAACTTGACATCCTAACTAGGAATCTACAGTTAACATTACGACTAACACACTTGTGTTCGACATAGAAAAAATTCAAGTAGGTAAAGTGGCCACATAGTTACACTAATCATCGATTGTCTATGCACCATCGGCATCGACATAAGGCAGATTTGGTTTGTGTAAGTTATTCTCCACAAACATTCATGATATAGTCAATCCCCATCGGCGTCAGGAAAGTATGGGAGGAATAGACATTGACAAAATCCATAAAGAAGCCATCGATAGTCGATGAACAATGTTCTTGCTCGAGGTCGGGGAAAATCTAAAAAGATTAAAACAAGCAATTTTTTCTGCATTAAAGATATCACCGATCACCGATCCTCAATACACTTTCAACATCGAGACTTTTTTGATAGAGTTGATCTGGGAGCACTTGGGTAGCTTTATCACTGATCACCGATCCTTGATATTGTTTCGGCGTTGATGAGCTAGGATCAAGTTTAGAATGTATAGATTAAGGAAAGTCCCGATTCTGATTAACACGGGTTGACAAAGACGTCAATCTTGAGTGCCATGTGTCTTTGTCGCATAGGGGTGTCATACGACCTAGTTTCATCTAGAGTAATTTTAGGGTTTCCTGTGTCCTAGTCACACCTCCAAGTCAGCCTTGCCACGTCAACTCTGTATGACAAAATTGTTCGGCATCAGAGATTATACAAGGAGATATCAACAAAAAAATGTTCAAAGTGAAATCCCAACCCTCGACTCACCAACTGGACTAGTAAAACGATGGGATGTTTTGGACATGAGATACGATCAAATTCTGGCATTTAATAGACTAATTAATGTTTCATCCCACATTTGTTGCTACCCTGTGCATCGATTAAACAAAAATGATTTTAAATAACTGATAAGCCACATTACAACCCACGCTTGCTCCGTCAATCTATGATCGAATTTAATTTTAAATGTATTTGAAGATCTGGTGGCATATTTTGTAGAACTACACTCATAACCCGAATTGAATGGTTGAGGCGACAAGGTAAGTTCATCCCTGTTTAAATATCTATAATGACTTTGAACAATTTCATTCTGCACACAAGTCCGAATTCCAGAGCATCCGAAGAAGAAAAGTAAGTGTCTCGAGATTGTGTTGATCCTCAAATTATCAAAACTAGGTTAAACAAGAAGCAGAGGTATGTGTTCAAGTTTTTCAATTCGGTGGTCCTGATTTATCTATGCATCTAATTTCTTGCACAATCTCTAACTATGTTATAGTTGTCAGTAAAATGTCGCCGAGAAATCCAACCAGCAGACACTCACTGAGAGAACCTATGCTACAGGAAGAAGGAAGAGGTGAATGTTCTTCTCTTGATACTACAAGGAAGTTGGAGTACACTCCTAGAGCAGAGCTAGTCATAAAAACCTCAAAAACGAAATCTTTTGTCCAACCTCCAGTCTTTTGTGATACATAAGCAAGCACTAGATCCAAATTAATGCTCCCACATTGGGGGGACCTTTTCAACAGAATCAACCGGGAGGAGCACTCGAAGTGTATCCCACACAACAACCCAGATGTAATGGTGCTCGATGACCATGTGTTCCCAAATATCCGATGGTCATATTTGCACATGGTAGCTAGCATAACTCTGATTTTCCCTTGCATATAGGTTTTGAAGTCGCTAATCGACCATACAGACGCACATAAATGCTTAATCAATGTTGAGAAAGGTAGTTGTGTCGGAGTTTTACTCTCGACAGAAGTCCAAAAGTACGACAAGATCAGAGACCTAGAGGAGCAGCTAAACAAAGACTTCATGGTGAAGTTCTATGAATTCCACAATGTAGTCGATTGATGGCCTCATGGTGGAAGGAGGAATTTTTTTTTACAAACTGGAGCAATGGCTGGTATGGGACAACCAAACTAAGGGAGCCATACATCTAATTGATGTCTCTCATCTGTCGAATGTATGGAGAGAAGGACTGCTCCAAGTTTTCAGAAGCATGGATGCCCTTGGCATACACACTGGCGATCTCTAGAAGCAGCTTCAACTGGGCAGCGATAATTTCAAAGCAATTGAGCATCTGCGTACAACAGACTCAGATGCATAAAGAAGGGGAAGCACCCACTTTCCACATGGCCTCGTACCTGCTCAATGTGATCTATGCGAGAAATGTCTTCGCCGGCATGAATTTAAGCTGGCATGTTTTGGAGCTCCATGTTCACGTTTATTTCAACATACTCTGGGAGAATAGATACAAAAAATACTATGCACTCATTTGTGATGAATTCATCGCCCATATTCATTTTATTCTATTTAAAAAGGAATTCCCTAGACTATCTAAAACAACCAAGAAAATGGTAGCAAAGGTGGGTCACTAGTATTTATGTGAATTCTCAACCTATATCAGGGTGTTCGGGGCCACTGGAGCACTACATATAATCCTGGATCATGTCCCAGACTGGCTCATTGTGAGAGAAATCTGATTTAGACTATCCTGCAAGGCTATAACGCCACACTGGTCAAGGACAAGAAGAGGGATTTCATACCTTATGGTTTCCATGTGGGGTTTTATTTGGTAAAATACACTGCTCAAGACAAACAAGAAGGGCTCAACCAACTTGAATTTGGGTTCTCGAAAAACCGATTCCGTAAGCACGACCCTAAAGCCCTGGTCCCCCAACATGCTTCACAGGTATCATCCTATTGGCCATATGCGCATGACAAATTTGAGGATGAAATTTTCATAGAATGCACTCAGAACTGGGAGGAGGTAGTACAGAGGATGGCCAACCCAAAAATGACTAGGTTCAAGGCTATGAGCATGGACAACCAGGTGGAAACAACATAGCAGTCATCTCAAGAGGCTCTTGGAGTTAGGGAAGATATCAAAGCGGAAGAGACTATAAAGGCATAAAGAAGAGGATTTATCTTGTTAGAAGGGGCCTAGAGAATCATTAATTAGTTGAAAAATTATGTAGAGATGTCAAGGGTTATCAATGAAGACCTAATCAAAGGCAGAGGAGAGCCAAGTGGCTTAGGACCAATACAACTAGAATAAATCACCGGGCCAGAAAACCCTGAAGTTCCACCACCACATATCATATCACCTAGGGGAATTTCAACCCAGCCTGAGATAACAAGGACACCAAGTAGGACAAGTGTACAAAACCCCTTGTTTGACTTAATAAATATCTATGATGATGGGGAGAGTTCAGAGTTTTCCCTGGTGACTCTGGTGGAGATTACAGAGGAAAAGGAACCCGAGAAAGCATCTACCCCAGGTCCTGATGCTTCAATTAAAAACCTTTAGTTGAGAGACCATGAGGTCGAAAGTGTCTTAGAAACTAAGGTACTCTACTTGTCGGAAACCCCAATAGACATCTTGAGGGATGATTTAGGATCGGTTGGAAAGAAAGAGGAAATTCCACAACAAGAAATTGACACTCTGACAACCGATTACCAAGTAAGTGTTGAACCTACCCCTGGTTCTTCAATTTTGGTCGATACCCCACCAACCAATGAGAAAAAAATGGAGGTCAAGCCATCGATACATATGGAATAAGTTTAGGAACCCATCCTAGATCAGGTACACACAACCGAGAGACTTGGAAATACTCTAACCTGACGAGAACAACAAATCCCTGAACCTATTGATGATGTCGCCGACATACAAGCAATCGCTTATGACCAGAAGAGAAAATCCATCATGAAGAGAACCACTAAGAAGAGGAGGCTTACATTGGATAGTTATATTCTCATCACCACAGAGGAGAAGTTGCTTAGCACAGAACAAGCCAAGACGTCTAAGCTTATCAGCGCAGGGATGGCTATCATAGATGCCACATTGGATAGAGAAAAAAGAGATGAAAAGGAGTTGGTTGATGCACTTAAGGAGTTGTAGCAACTGCGCCATTTGGAAAAATACTAGCAGGACTCCACACAGGCCACAGTGTTTTTGAGAAGTGAGTTCCAAGATTCCTATGCCAAATTCACGAATGAACGAAACCTTTTTACTGTAGGTATAGTTGATTTCCAAGAAGACACCCTTATGGCACTAGAGACCTACAAGAATGTGGAAAGGTGGTATGAGAAGAGTCACCAAGCAGTATAAATGATCGATTACATTAGTGTGGTTCAAAAGGGCCAAGATGCCAAAGAGCACGACATTTAGGTGCTGAGGGACAGAAGCATAGATCGGATCAGGAAAGCGGCCGAATACTGGGCAAAAATAGCCCAGGAACCTCAACGGGGAGATTTAAGAGAAGTGGGATGAGTGAGAAAAGATATGGGAAAAGATTAATCAGGAGATGAAAGACATCAACCTCCTAGAATTCAGCTCACTCGTATGCCAACACATGCGAGGAACTCTTCGTCAAATGGTCGAAGTATGAGAAGAGTCATCCACTTCAGTAAAACTATTTGACAATTCTTAGAAGACAGAGAGATAAAAGCACCAGGTGGCAATATTTTGTTTTACTTAGATTGCACTTGTAATAGCTATTTTTAGTTAATGATTCATTATAAATAAGAGGATTGACCTTTTAGAAAAGGTCGATGGTTTTGGGAAAGACCCTCATTTTCAAAATTGTAAGGAACTATTTCTGAACTAACTTAATTGAGAAGTCGTGTTTAGGACTAGAGACAAACTTGTGTTTTTCATCAAGGGCGTTGTGTGATTGGATTTGAGGAGGAATTACTTCCAACTTTATTTCATGAATGGATGTTGTGACGAGTAGGAGTTTATGATTCTATTGATAAGTTAGTTGTTTCAATATTTTTTGTAGTTCTTGTCTCTAATGGTGAAACAAAATCATTGTGTTAATGTGTGATTAATGCTAGATCTAAGGAAACTATTTTTCTTGCCATCATTTTATTGCATGTATGTTTTCTTACGATAAATTGTATCTCAGTCAATAATTGAAATACCAACAAGTTAATGTATTAATACTAGGCTTGTCACATGTGTGAATATATTTGTCTGCATGCTTGAGCACAAGGGTTATCCCAAGCTCATCCTTCTTCAGTAGTTAAGAACCCCCCCCTTTACCAACTGGTTTATACCAGCACACATCTTTTTATTAGACCCATCTAATAAAATAAAATACAAAAAGGGAACATTTAAAATTAAGGAGGAACTTTCATAAGAATATATCCTGTAGATCACTACGTAAAGCCCATCGATAAATTGGCTAGATCGAAACATCTGGAGAACCATTCCACCATCAAACATTGCAGAGTATAATTGGGTCTCTATGGTGGGTTTGGTTCCTGCTGTTGAGTTAAAGGGATTTAGGACCCCTCAACACCACCCTAAAGGTTTACTGGATGATGAAGAAAATTATGGTTTTGTGTAGTGGGAGACATTGAAAAAATGCATTTGATCGTTGAACTTGTACATGGGTCCCTTGAAAGTGCATGGATAGTGTTCTCACCTTTACCATGACCAAACACACCTATTGGATATTTCAAAATGAAATTATGATTCATGGTGTGTTTTTTATGCTCTCGAAACTAATGTTGCATTTGTCCTTGAATATCTCTAGGTCACGAGTTATAAATCATGATAAGATACAAAAGGTCCCATGCATCAATGAGTCATCGATTCCATTGTAATCATATACACAAAGTGATAGTAGTTGCATCATTCACCCATGGTATTCATTTCCCTAAAGGTGTTTTCATAGATGAAGAAGAAAAATCAATTTTTACATAGTGGGAGGCATTATAAAAATGAATTTGATGGTCAAACMTGGAAATAGGTGTCCTAGTAGTGTGTGGATAGAACTATCACCTCCACCATGCCTAAACATACCTACCAAATATTACAAAATGTAATTTTGATGCACAATTGGTTTTTATACCCCATGGACCAATGTTGCCTTTGTCTTTGAATGGATCTAGGCCACACATTGCTAGTAGTGAAAAAATTAAAATGGGCCCATAGATCAATGAGTCATTAGTTCCATTGGAATCATATACACATAGCAGAGTCACATGAGGAGTTTAGGAACTTGAGAGGTTATGAGAATCATGTGGTTTTGATGTAAAGAAGAGAAACATGTGATATACTAAGGGAAGTTGATGGGTTGTGTACTGTAACATCCCTAGCCATCAACAGGCCAGGAAACGCTACTTCTTGGACATCTCTCTTATATCTAATACCAATTTGTAACGTCCCCATCCAACATCAAGTCGGGAAACACCACTATGGAATTTAAATTGTAATACCATTTTGTGGCAGCCCCGACCACCCAGGTCTGGAGATGTAACACCACCAACAGATTTCTAAGATCTGATAGCAGGTTAATTGCTCAACCCGAAGTGTATATATATATATATATATTACATGCATTTCTAATGAAATAAAAGGAAATAAAATATACTACTACCATACAAACTCATGTGAAATTGATCGTAAATCATGCATGCAATGAAAGCACATGATAACATTGTAAGAATCACATACATGCACAAAAAACATCATTAAACACATAATTGATACTTATATTTGGATTTTGAATACCACCGATTGCGTACAGACCTTCCATGAACCTCCCAACCTTAGACCACACTACTCATCACTCTCAGCAGTGGTTCACCCCTGATCTGGGACTAAACTCCATCGGGCAAGGGATTCCTAGCCTTGGAAAGGCTAACAAGAATGTCACACAGTTCAACAAGAAGCATTCTATCAGGAACCACTTACGCTCACTTCTCACAGAATCTCATTCCCCACATGCCTGTCCCACCCCAGGAGTATACACCTTCACTATCACATAGTTCATCGACTGCTCCACCTCCCTTCTGGGGATTCAACAACAGGTCGAACATGAACTCTTAGATATATGTAGTTGTTTCTGGACTCCCTCTAGGAAAATTCACTTCCTCAACACACTCTCTCACCTGAAAACCTACCTCTTCAATCTATGGTCCTAAAAACCCACCTTTTAAAACCACAGGCCTGACAACCTACCTTTAAAAACCACAAGCCTAACAACCTGGTTCTTCTATCCAACTCTTAAGACAAACAAGCAAGAGCGGAGGCAACAACAAAACTTGGGTAGGGCATAGTACGACTCAACAAAATATTAGTGCACGCAAGTTACAGAGGTTCATGATGGCCACATGATCAACAATGGAAGAAATGGTTGGTTGCATGCTTCCTCGGTGTGTGAGTGAACTTGTCAGGATAAAGGTGGCAGACGGATCCAAGAATGTTGAGAATGGTGAGAGTGTGAGAGCCAACTGTATGTCCCCAAACCTCCGTGAGTTCCCCCACCAACAATAATAATTCCCACTTAAAACTACATGTGCCTGAGCTGACACCTGTCGCTCATGAAGCATGTTCCTTTCCATTTGGAAGTCATTCTCTCTTCCCAAAGGAACTTAGGATATAATCATATCCTTCTATCAACATTTAGAATAATAATAAATTATTCTTGGACTTAAGATCTTAAGCTTAGTCCCTACTTCCAGCCTCTCATTACCCTCTCCCTTACCCAGCCTAGAGGATATTATTCCCCCATACTCTTTATTCATGGTCGGTCTACACAGAACAATGTTTTTATATTAATAATATGAATATTTACATGTACAAAACAAGCTCCTGGCCTTTAACACCTAGTCTCACTGGCCTAATAAACACTTAAGCCTATCAACTTAGATTGCTTGGCTCACTAGCCTAGAAAACATGTTACAATTCATAAATACAATTGGGGCTCATCCTTGGGGATATTACAATCCCCTCCCCTTATTTTTTCACTGTCCTCAGTGCAACTTATTTACACAGCATCAACAAGATTTTCAAAATCTTCAAAAAGATGTGGGTATTATGCCCACATAGCATCCTCATGCTCCCATGTCACTTCTTGAGGATTGTACTAGGTCCACTGAACCTTTACAAGCCCTATGGCTCGATTCCATAGATACTTTCTTTTTTGATCTAGTATACGCACCGAATGCACCTGAAAAGTGCTTTCATGCTCCACTTGAATCACATCCCAATCAATAACATGATTAACATCTAGTACATATTTCTTAAGCAATGACACATGAAATACATTATGTATAGACATGCATGCATGAGATCCAAGCCTATATGCTACTAGACCAATTCTCTCTAGGATTTCAAATGGCCCGCAATACTGAGTTGCCAACTTTGAACAATTTCCCAACTTGAGGGAACTTTTGTTGGCCTTCACTCTCAGGAATACATGATCCCCTACTTTAAATTCCTTATGAGTTATTTTCTTATCAACATAAATTTTATGCCTGTCTTGGGCAGCCTTCAAATTCTTCTTAATCTTCATCATTTGTTCTTCTGTTTCCTTGAGCAACTCTGGCCCAACCACTACCCTATCAGTTGGGTTGTCCCAACTTACTGAAGTGTTGCACTTTCTGCCATAAAGTGCTTTAAACAGGCTCATCTTTAGTGATGCTTGATACCCATTGTTGTAGAAAAATTGTACCAAGTGTAGACAATCTTCCCATTTATATGGTTTTTCCATCACATACATTCTTAACGTATCTTCTATCACTTGGTTCACCCTCTCTATGTTCCCATCAGACTCGGGATGATAAGTAGTGTTGAAGTTCATATTTGTTCTGAACCCTTTGAATAACCCCTTCCATAACTTTGATGTAAACTTTGGGTCTCTATCAAACAAAATTGTCTTGGGTATGCCATGCAATCGTGCTAATTTTCTCTTATAGATATCAACAACATTAGTTTCTTTGTGAGTAGTCTTCAATGAAATGAAATGGGAACATTTAGTAATCTTGTCTACCACTACCATGATTTCATCATGTTGCTTGCTTGTTCTGGGAAATCTTGTGATGAAATCCATTGTCACCACTTCCCATTTCCACTCAGGAATGGATAATGGTTGTATTAAACTAGCTGGGTGTCTATGCTCAAGATTTACCTTTTGACATTCCAAGCATTTAGCTATGTATCCAATAATAACCCTCTTCATGTTGGGCCAATAATATTGGCTCTTGATTGCTGAAACCATTTTCTGATATCCTGGGTGTCTTGCATAAGGCACATTATGCATCTCTTTTAAAATCACACTCCTCAATTTCAGATAATTGGGCACATAGACTCTGTTTCTGTATCGAAGGATTCCATCAATTCCCAATTCATAATCTTCAGTTTTCTTCTGCATTTTACCTTGCTGCAATTTTGTTACCAATTCCATGTACTGCAAATCTGCTTTTGTATCTTCAGGAATTATGCCTTTAAGATCTGTCTGATACATGCTAATGGTTGTAGCATGCAGTTCATGCATTCTCTTTTTGAGTGTGTCAGCCACTCTGTTCTCCTTTTCTTTGATATTCTTGATATCAAAGTCATACTCATAGAGGAATTTCAACCATCTACTCTGCCTAACATTCAAAGTAGGTTGATAAAACAAATATTTCAGACCATTATGGTCTGTCCTTAGCTCAAACCTCTTTCCCATGAGGTAGTGCCTCCACTTCTTCAAAGCGTGCACTATGGCTGCCAATTCCAAATCATGAGTGGCATAGAGCCTTTCATGCTCTTTAAACTTCCTTGATTCATAACATACAACAAACCCATTTTGATTGAGGACTCCACCCAGTCCTTCTTTACATGCATCTTTGCATACAATGAAGTCTTCATTCGGATATGCAATCTATAGAATTGGAGCACTGGTTAACAATTGCTTCAATTGTTGGACACTCTTTTCACATTCTTCTGTCCATTTAAATTTCTTCCCCTTCCTTTGAAAGGAAGTGATGGGGTGAGCTATTCTCGAAAACCTTGCAATGAACCTTCTTTAATAACTAGCTAGACCAATGAAGGATATGACTTCCATGACATTCTTAGGTGTTGTACACCCTTTAATGGCCTCAATATTTTCAAGGTCCACTTCTATCCCTTCTTCAGATATGATATGCCCCAAATAGTGAATTTTGTTTTGATCAAACGAGCACTTGCTCAATTTGGCATACACCTGATGCTCCCTTAGCACTTACAACACCATCCTCAAATGATGCTCATTCTCTTCCTCTGACTTGGAATATACAAATATGTCATCCAAAAAGACAATGACAAACTTGTCTAAATATTCTCGTAAAACACCATTCATTAAGCACATAAAAACACCAGGTTCATTTGACAACCCAAATGGCACCACTGTGAACTCATAATGACCATACCTTTTCCTGAACAAGGTATTGTTGATATCTTCATATTTAATCCTTATCGGATGATATCCTGACCTGAGATCTATCTTTGAAAATATATTTTCATCCTTCAATTGATCAAAGAGATCATCAATCCTTGGCAAAGGATACTTGTTCTTTATAGTTACTTTATTCAACTGTCTGAAGTCGATGCAAAATCTCAATGTCCCATCTTTATTTTTCAAAAACAAGATTGGGGCACCCCAAGGTGACACATTTGGTCATATATACCCCTTCTTCAAAAGTTCTTCAAGATGCATCTTCAATTCCTTCAGCTCTAGTGTACGCATTCTGTAAGGAGTCTTTGATACTAGAGCTGCTTCAGGAATCAAATTAATAGAGAACTAAATATCTCTCTTTGGAGGTAGTCCTGGTACCTCCTTGAACACATCTTCAAAATCTTCCAGTACTGCATGATATTCCAAATTTGGCACATTATCCTTAGATGCTTCCTCCATATGGGTTGCAAATATTTGACAACCTTTCCTGTAGCACTTCTTTAGCTTCATTTCTGAAATTTCTCGGACAGTAACTGCCCTGGGAATTCCTTGGATAGTTTTCTGATTTCCTTCCTCATCTAGGAAAGTGAATGCCTTGTTACACCAGTCTAAGATGGCATGGTGTTGGTCCAACCAATCGATACCAATTAGGCAGTCATATGATCACAAAGGCAAGATGTTCAAATCTACCTTGGTACTCAGTCCATTCATGCCCATGGACATGATTTAACCAACTCAACAACCTTTCTCTTGGCTCATGTAGCTTGTTGCACCAACCAAGATTTCACATTCTTTATTCTTGGCAATTGCAACCTTTACACTACCTTGGGATCTATATAACTATGACTATCCCCTGAATCAATTAAAATAGTAAAGGTATGGTTATTGATCATACCTTCAACCTCAATCATGTGTGATCGAAACTCAACTTGCTTGTTGTCCAGGGTTTCATAGATCCTTGGTATCCTATTGCCCATGTCCTCCACTGTTTATTCTTGCTTAACAATGTGGACAACTCTCACTTTATCACTTTTGTGAGGGAAATATCTATACTTTTGATCCCCTTTACAACCCCAACATTGCATAGGTGGATGTATTGGCCTTTTCCCACCCACTTTAGCCATACTGGGCTCTTTAAACATTGGCTGTCTTTGAGGATTATTCCTTAAAAAGGGTGGCTTGTTTCCCTTCTGCCTCTGTTCCCTCTTAAACTTGTTCTTATCTTCCCAAACTCTTTGGAAAGTAGGCTTTCCTTTATGCTAATCATATAATCATTTATCTCTCCTTATGGTTTCTTCCATAGTTTTAGGATCATCATATTGGATCTTGTCACTAAGGAAAGCTGGCAGTCCACTCAAATATCTTTGGATTTTGACAGTCTCATCTTTGATGAAAGGGAAATACTTCAACATCTCTAGGAATATTCTTTCATATTCATCTATAGTCATGTTTCCCAATTTGAGTTCAAAGAACTCTTTCATATTTCTATCATAGTATCTCTTAGTTAAGTATTTATTTTCAAATTGTTTCTTGAATTCCCTCCAGGTAACAATCTTCTCTTTGATATGTTGTACTTGCAAAAGCTGGTCCCACCACATGGATGTTTTTACTTTCAATTGATACATTTCAATTCTTCCTTCTGCATGAGAGGAGTGATTCTGCAGTTGGAAATGTTTCCTCATGCCAAGAATCCATGTCTCAACATCTTCCTCCTTATGGTGCTCTCCATCAAACGTAGGAGGTTTCATCTTGTTCATTTCACCCTTCGGTTCATCCACTCCAGATCTCATATGATTTCTGGTAGGAGATGGACTTGAACTATTGTGTGCCCTCCTCTTGGAGTGCCCTTGGGAGTGATGATGGTGTCTTCCAACACTCATTAATTTTCTCTTCTCATCAGGGGACCTGTGACTTCCTGATTTAATGGAGTCACTCTCCTTATACAATTTATTTTCTATTATTTTCATGCTCTGCATCAACTTTATGTTGAATTCTCCTTGTTGTTCCTTGGCTTTCATGAGATTTTTGTTATCTTCTTGGTGAGTCTGGACATCTTTCTGCAATGTTTCAATGATTTTCATCATGTTTCCTTCATTATCTATCTCTTCTTCATGCCCATTGGAGTTCGATCTTTCAACTCCTATATGGACATCCATTCCTCTAACTTCATTTTCCGAACTATAAGAACCTTGTTCCTTCCCCATTTCTCTGCACTGTGAGGTAATTCGGTTCGGTTCTGACAATCATTAACTCTACAAAATGTGTAGTCAATCGAGTTTTGTCAGGCTATCAAACTTTAATAATTTTCCAGAATAAACCAATTTGATTCAACAAAACAATATCAGATTCCATTTTCTGCAGGTCTTGGTCGGTCAAGAACCCCTCAGCTTTAATCTCTAAGCCCAATTCTGTTCTGCCACAAATTTCAGGCGCTAGCCCCTTTTCTTCAACCCTTGGTTCGCATGTGACCACGACTGTGACCCAGTGCTTATGATTTGGGCGCTTATCTGGAGCTCTAAAACTTCGGGCTCCGGGCTTCAAAGGTTTCCCTTTTTTCACATGTCCCAACATCGTAGAACAACGAATTGTGGAACACGCGAAGAAGGGTGGATCTATGGTCCACCTTCCTTCATGCACCGTTTCTTCCGGAGTGTGAAGTCTCCAGACTTCACGATTTGGCGCCACGTGTCCACTAGGGCCCACGGTTTCCATTCTCGAACTAATAAATGTTCAAAACATCACATCAAATTTAGAACTTTTCAAATTGCAAGGACATGGGTTGGTGGTTTTGGAGTAACCCGCTGATTGTTCTACAATTGTCCCCACGCTAACACGTACCCCTTTTGGAAAAAAATTGTTTGGATTGTGGGACTGCCTTGTAGAATTATCTGTTGCACAACTTTGATCCCCATAATGCCTCCTGACCCTTGATCTTGATATATCATGACCAAAGTTAATGCGGGCCTGATCTAGCTAAATTCTTCGTCACGATTAACTACCTTGTGCCACCACCAGAAGCGCCACTTGACAGGACACATGAAGCTGACATGTGGTCCAATCAAGCGAGTGAAATATGTCACATTCTAACAACATTTCCATCTTACCAAGGTTCTTAAATCAATAAAATGTGGCACACATTCCATGTGTCCACATCATCCCTAATGACGTCAGTAGGCCACGTCACTTCGGGACTTCGGGCTTCAAGTGACTTCACCTTCACACACCCCATTTCTCTCGAACGTGGAACTCTCGAACAAGCCGATCTTCTGACATGTGTCTCTTGTGACGAATGGTCCGGATTAACTTCAGACTTTGGGACTTCGGGAGTTTGCGCATCAACACACTTTATTTCTCTCGAACGTCGTATTCCCAAACAAGATAATTTGCCGACACATGTTCCTTTCTTGGATCAACAGAAAGAAAATACACTAAGTTCTCTCTATCTTCTTTACACGTGACTAAGAAATGTGACCTCATCTTAACATTTGGGCGCTTATCTCACTTTGCAATATTTTTAGTCATGATTTAAGGAATCGTTAATATCAATGGCCAAGAGTGATTGTGAGAACTCAACATTCATGCTTTAATTTCCTTCTTGATCTCTGCAATCGCTCCCCACTGTCGATATCCTCTCAATGAGATCTGATGGTCATGACTTAATCTTCGCTCGAACTGACAGCTCAACATCAAACCTTGCAGTTCCAAACCCCCAGTTACTGCAGTCTCTTTTCTATGCTATATTTCTTGAACTGCTATACCTCCTAAGCTTCCAAACATGGACAAGGTGTTCTCTTGGCACTCTGGAATGATCTGAATTCAAATTTTGACCTTATCAACAACAATTTTCTTTGAGATTTTGATTCCATAACCAATTATACGGCCTAATTCAGGCTTAGTGTCAAAAGCTAGGATTTGAACTTCAATTTTGTCCATTTCGATAACAATTCTTTTCTAAAACTTTTTTTGCAGCTTCCACTAACATGGCCCATCCAGGCTCAGTGTTGAAACCATGGATCTGATACCAATTTGTAACATCCCCAACCACCAACATGTCAGACAACGCCACTTCTTGGGCATCCCTCTTAGCTCTGATACCAATTTGTAACGTCCCCAGCCAACAACAAGTAGGGTAACGCCACTGTGGAACTTAAACTGTAATACCATTTCGTGGCAACCCCAGCCACCCAAGCCGAGCCATGTAACACCACCAACAGACTGCTAAGCTCTGATATCAGGTTAATTGTTCATCCCAGATTATATATATATATATATATATATATATATATTAATATATATTACATGCATTTCTAATGAAATAAAAGGAAATAAAATATACTACTACCATACTAACTCATGCAAAATTGACCATAAATCATACATGCAACGAAAGCGCATGATAACATTGTAAGAATCATAGACATGCATAATATACATCATTAAACACGGAATTGATACTTATATTTGGATTGTGAAGACCACCGACTACGTGCAGACCTTCCACGAACCTCCCAGCCTTAGACCACACTTCTCATCACTCTCATCAGTGGGTCACCCCCGAGCTAGGACTAAACTCCACCAGGAAAGGGATTACTAGGATTGGAAAGGATAACAAGAATGTCACACAGTTCAACAGGAAGGATTCTTTCAGGAGCCACTTGTTGGGGCAATTCAATTGCTTAAATTGATTTCATTTAATTATCAACCAGGGATTCTCGTAATCTTGTGATGATGCCAGCAAAATATATGTAGGAGTAGGCATCTAACTCTAATCTAAGAAAATTTAATCAAATCCTAACTCTTTCATTCCACTTAATAAGACTTAGTTGTTGTAGGAAAGAAAACACTAGCTCCCTTTCAGGAGGTCCTCTCAAGATGTTTCACAAAACCTATCAACAATAAAGATCATCAAGTAAACACTCATGCATTGAAAATAAATACACTTAAAAAGGCTTAGTTGTTATAGGAAGGAAAACACTAGCTCCATTTCAGGAGGTCATCTCAAGATGTTTCACAAAACCTATCAAAAATCAAGATCATCAAGTAAATACTCATGCATTGAAAATAAATACACTTAAAAAGGCTTAGTTGTTGTAGGCATGAAAACACTAGCTCCCTTAAAGGAGGTCTTCTCGGAATGTTTCAAATAACCTATCAACAATCAAGATCATCAAATAATTCTAATAAAAACAATAAAGCATATAAACCTATTCGAAGCATTAGAACAAGAAGAAAATGCTACTATGATCTATTTGGAGTGAGCTCAATTCTCCCAAGAACAAAGTAACACATAAACTAAAGCATTCTAAATCTAAACTAGAGAATGGAAACTGATGTGAAAAGAAAGCTTGATTCTT
>ML787176.1:359909-386205 GCA_009831015.1 Picea engelmannii
TCTGAATTCTCTCAAAAGTTGTTCCTATGGCCTCAAAATGGCCTTGTTTAAATAGTTGGGACGGTAGTTGTCCATCTCCAACTTCCTCCACGAATTTAGGCTCCAAAAATGCCAATAACTCCCAAAAATGAGTTAATTACATTAAAAAATGGCTAAATTAATAACTAAATAACCAAATTTTAGTTATAATACCCACTTTATAACTATATTATATGGTTAATTTCGACCTAAGCCCCCTTTTCCGAGTGTGCGCCCCCTTTTAAGGTCATATGCATTTACACGACCACGCGCTGGGGCTTAGCCCCCAGCCCCCTCCTTTATGCGTCATTATACTATGCAATATGTTTTATATTGTGGGTTTTAATAACATAAAATAATTTGGGTGCATTGGTTATAGGACTATTGTGAAGGCGCTTAGGCTTAGTGGTTGGTCATGGGTTCAAAACCCATGGACCCCAAACTTTTGAAACCTTCCACTCTGACCGATGACTGGGTGCCACGTGGCTGCCCATGACTGGGCCACGTGGCACTTTCCCATTCGACGGACAAATGCCACTTGTCAACCATTGACTGGTCCAGTTTCCTGCCACATGTATACCCTGTCAGAAAACCTGCCCAATCACCATCAGCCAAATAGTGCCACATCATCTACTGCACAGTCAGCATGCTGATGTCATCAGCGTTAACTTTTTGACCAGTTGACCTTTGACTTTTTACCTGTTTGGGCTTCCGATCAAAACGCGATAAATTTCGCATACGAAGTCCGTTTGACAAAGTAAATATACCGCCGGAATTGGGAAGACGAGATGGACGCAATGGCGTTGGTTTCGTCAGATTCTAAGCACTTTCATTTTTTTTTATCATTTTTCAAGCCCTGTCAGGCTTCTGAATCCGATTTCGGATCAATTGAGGCTCAAATTTTACTCGTGGTAGGTCTAAATAAGGGGTCCCAAGCCTATATATAGTAACAACATGGGCACTATATGGAAAAGGGAATGCTAACTAGGGAGCCCATGAAGGGCAGGCACTACCACACAAGTTACAACATGCAAATGAGAAAGGCTATTGTCGCAACCTGGTGGGATCGAACCTAAGGCATTGTGATGAAAAAAGTGACAATTAATAATGCAAGAATGTATTGTAGGGAAAAACCTATCCCTTCCATTTCAGAACATGTACCTCATGGTTTAACGAATGTGACTATAGAAAATTCCAAACAACTTATCACCTAATATTTAAAAGACCATCCATGGACACTATATCCCAGGTTAAATTACATAGTAGAATCTAAAAAAAAACAATATTACATGAATCAAAAGTAATGAAACACATAAAAATTCTCACTTCTAGAAACTTATGATTCATATTGTGAGAGATTCCATTGATGTGAGTCCATTCTATCAAAACTAGGTAAGAACAAGACTACGTGTTTGATTTTTGAATATTATAAAAAAAAAATTGAATTTTTGGATTTTTGAACTAGGCTCAAGCCAAGGATTCCTATAATAATCAATGAAATCATGTTCCACTGTCAGCATCATACGACACAACATGTCATGTTCATGCCACATAGAATACAATTTCATCATTCCTAAATATTCATGATTCCAGTTATGAACTAGAAGCAGGTCATTGTTAGGAACTACATGATGATAAACATGGAGAGTAGTCTTGCGAGCTATCACAACTTCTTGATGATTTCTATCAAGACATGGAAAAGGAAATAGAAACTCATATTTTGTATGTTTTAGAGTGGAGAATTTGGTTGCAAGTTCTCAAAAAGAAATCTGAGGCTCAAACTATTCATGACCTGACATTTCATTGGAAGACCCAGAAAATGCCCCTTATCCTAAATCAAGGTTTTTGATGTTAACCTCCAACCTTTCCAAATTTGGAAGAAAGGATGTTTGATGATGCATATTTTCCCATGGGTTATTGGTTGTAGAAATGAATTCTAGGATGGCCTTATCCAAAGTCATCTTGGTATCCAGGAAATCACAGGAACTAGGAGAGTCCATATCCCAAATGGGTGAGGTATGCTGATCATATTCCATATTAGAATGGAGTTTCTAGAAAACATGAACTGGATCACCATAGGGGTAATATCAACTGCACTTAGTGGAATACTAGCTCCAAAAGAATCTACTTCAAAAGGATTAGTCATGACCCAAGGATCAGGAGCCCCTAGGATTCAAAAGTGCTCAAGAAATCATACATATTGAAATCATGGTTTGAGTAGTGAGTGGCGGGGATAGGGTAAATGTACCCATGAGTGATGAATCCTTAAACATCCCCACACCAACACTCTTGTAAGCACTTGAGGAATCACTAATGAACACAATTTTCATACCACTATTAATCTTGTAATCAAGCATGCAATATTTCAACTAACTGATAGTTACCACCTTCCGTTGATGGCGGAAATGGAGAACCCTAAAGATTGAGGAGAAAATTTTTGTCACTGTATAGAACCAACTATGCCCAAGTAATATATTGTAATATAATGGAGCATTGACTACCTCAACTTTAATTAAGATAATATTTCCACCTAACTCTAGAGGAAAGGAGAAAATCATTCCATGAGGCTTAAACGTGTGGTCATCAAATGCCTTCAACATGATGCTACAATGCATAATATTTAGGGAGCATATATCTCTCCAACATGACATAGACATAATACAAGTGGAGGCCCCTTCATCAACAACAATTTTGAATATATCCATCCCACGCGAGACTACTTGAATCTAAAAAGAAATTTGGCGGGGGAGCCTAGAATGACTTTGGTCTATGTCAAATGTAATTAAACCAAGGGTCCACCCCACCTTAACAAATAAAATTACTCTCCATTGCATTGAACAACTTTAGAAGGCTTTGAGGATCGACATCACACATGGTATCTGGGATAAATATTCCACAATACTATAATTATAGGTAACCTTTGTGTTGGGATTATGCATAGGCATACAAAGCACGCCATTTGGTGGGAGAATCATTATGTCAAGTGATGGATTTTCTATATGCAAAGGGACAATGTGCTAGGAAGTAGACACTGAGTCCTTATTCGAAGAACCACTCTCAAGGTTATCATAATTACGAGCCCATTTTTTTGAATTGATTGTTTGGTCATAGATATAAACATTGGCACTTAATGACATGCCCCCTTATTGGGGATTACCTATTGTTCACCCTTGTTGAGATGTAGGATTTGTTGTAACCATTTGTTGTTGTTGAAAAGGAAATGGATTTGTCAAAATTGAGGTTGTTGGGGAGCTCCTTGCTGGGAAAAGTAGAAATGAATCTCATTCATCCTAGGAAATTGGTCAGTGATATGGTCTCCACCTCAAATATTGCAAGGAAACTTAACCTTATTCTTCTCCTTAGTGTCTCTAGTGGAATCATTTTGGGTTGTCCGGTCCCTTTCTTAGTGGAAGAGTTTTTCATTTTATTCTTCTTCTTTCCTGCAGGTTGTTGAGGATTCTTCAATTGTGTGGATTGGACTGAATTCACGTAGGAGGTATGAGTAAGGACTACAATAGTTTGGATTGTAGGTGTAGTAGGTAGTTGACTTGCAGAGATATACAACTGACTAATCTACCCAACTAACTAGACAACATAAGCATTGGATATAGAACCAACCAGACCATCATAATGGGGTCCTAGGTTAGGTCTAATTGGATCTATTGATGGCCTTGAAGAATGAGGAATTATGTCATACAATGTTCTTGATTATGAATAAACCAAGTCTAAATGCTAGGCATGTAGGATCATCATCTCCTTGGTAACCGCCCCTAACATAGAAACATCTTTGGCTATGGGAGGTAACAATGACTTGATGAACCAATCTACCAAAATTTGATCCAAAATATTAGCTTGAATAATCCTACACCATCATCACCATTCATGAATATGATCTTAAATGTGTGTGGCAATGTTTTGACATAGTGACATCAAAAGATCCATTCCAGTATCATACCAAAAAGGAAATTGGAATTGCATTAGGAAATCCATGGATAAAGATTATAAATTGTGATATGTGGTGCCTGGTAACTCAATGTACGATTTGGAAAAACTAGTGTTTGATTCTTTAATTTACCACAAATTGGAGCCTAGGGTAACTGAAGTATGAGGGAAATAGTTGTACTAAAGCAGAACTATGGTTTTCAATTGTACAAATTTGTACATGATTTTCAGAAGAAAGAGTCACATACATACACGAGTTTACTTAAGAAAAATCTCGTACATATACAAGTTTCAGTATTGATAGGTGCGTACAGGATCATACACATTAATACAGGGGAAATTTCAACATTAGGTTATTTCCAAGGTAGTTTATCAGGTCTAAGGGATGAAAACAAAAAGTCTGAGAGTTGAATACATATTGGATGGAGCATCCAACTTCCTATCTTGTAAATCAAGAGTTACTTTGGCTTTGAAGGAATATGACCTTTGGGAGATGGTGGAAAAAGTAGTTGTTCCACCAATAGATCCAAAATATTTGGCAACTCATGAGAAGAAGGAGATTAAGGTTGAGCGGGTAATATTGGATTCATTGAAGGATCATCCAATTCCTCACTTTTCCAAGAAGAAGATGGCCAAGGATGTGTTTGATTCCCTGGTAGGATTATTCCATAGCACTAACATGAATAGGAAGATGGTTTTAAGAAATCAACTCAGATCTATGCAGATGTCTAGATCTGACAATGTTAAAAGCTATTTCATGAGGATCACTTACATACATGATCAATTTGCATCTATAGGGGAGAAATTGGATGATGCATATCTCATGAATGTGGCATTGAATGGTTTTCCCAAGTCTTGGGAATAATTTGTAAAGGGAATCTGCACTCAGGAAAAAATACCTGATTGGCATAGGATTTAAGATATTGATTTCACCTAGGAAGAGACTTGAGAAGATTCTAAAATCAGAAAGTAGATAATTAGTGATGAGAAATCGACCCTTGTCAATAAGACAAGGAAGGGAAAATGAAAGGTTCTAGTAAGAAGGGTAACAATGATGGAGGAACATCACAACCAAGGAAGAATAGGGACTTGAGTTAAATCAAGTGCTTCTCATGTCATAAGAATGGAAATTATTCATCTCAGTATTCATAGAATAAGAAGGGAAGAGGAAATACATAGACAACAACATGAGTAGAGACACAACTATATGTGTTTGCAGTGAAGTTTGAGAAGAATTTATCACTAGTTTCTTTCCTTTCTACCAACACAACCATCATGAGTGCAAGGTACTTGGAAATTGGTGCATCTTGACATACGAAAAAAGCATGAGAGATATTCAACAGTCTGAAAAAGAAGGACTCAAGTGTTCATGTGGAGCTTGGTAATGATTCCAAGTATGCAGTGAAGAGAGAGGGAACACACTTCTTCTAGCTTGAGTCAGGAGGTTCGTTTGATGTACATGATGTGATTTATGTACCGGGACTAAATAATAAATTTATCTTAGTCTTAGTTGTGGAGGAAAAGTGTTTCTTCATTACTTTCCAGAGAGGGAAAGTACTCATACATCCAGAGTAGTCTATCCTAGCCACAACAGTGGTTGTTGGGGTTAGAGAGGGCACTTTATACAGGTTGCAGGGAAATCCTATTCATGATTTGGTACATGACAGTGAAAACCTATGTGAGATATGGCACATGAGGTTGGGACACCTGTAATACAATGATTTTATGATTCTAAGGGGGATTGTTACAGGTCTTCTAGAGTTCAGTGTTGAGCAGTAGGGAGTGTGTAAAGGGTGTGCATTTGGAAAGAATTCCAAGGATGTTTTTCCAAGCAGTGAGAGTAGGTCCAAGGGGATATTGGATATTATACATTCAAAAGTGAGTGGGCCAATGTCATTATTATCAGTGTAGGGAGTGTTGTACTATGTGACGTTCATTGATGGATTTTTCAAGAAAACATGCATCTTCTTTATGAAGACCAAGGATGAGGTCTTTAGTCTATTTCAGGAGTTCAGGGCTCAAGTGGAGAACCAAACATGAAACAATATCAAGGTATTAAGGTCAGATAACGAGGGAGAGTGCACCTATAATGATTTCAAGGATTTTTTCAAGGATCTAAGGATTGAGAGGGAGTTGACAATCTCATACAACTCTTAGTGGAATGGGGTTGCAAAGAGAAAGAACAGGTCCATCATTGGTTTTTCCAGGGCCATGATACATGACCAAGAGTTTCCTATGTTTCTTTGGGTAGAGGAATGTAACATGGTAGTATATGTGAGAACAAGAGTCCTCACAAGATATTTGGGGACAAGAATCCAAAGAAGGCATTCTCAGGGGTGAATATAGAGATAGTACATTTGAGGATCTTTGGTTGTGTAGTCTACATCCATGTGCCTATGGAGAAGAGGATGAAGCTGGAGCCTTTAGGACTGAAGGGTATATTTGTTAGGTACATTGAGACCTCAAAGGATTACAAGATATTCATACCAGCACAATGGAAGATAGTTGTGAGCAGAGATGTTAAGTTTGAGGAGAAATTTGAATATATGAAATATCAAGAGTCATCAACCGTGACAGAGGACAAGGAGAAGAAGGCTCTAAAGGATGAGAAACAATCAATATCTTACAGTTCAAGGAGTCATAATTTAGGTGGGAAGATGAGTTATCCCTTTCTATTTCTATCAAGATACACATGTGGTTATTGCAGACATTGAGGGATGTTGGTGAAGCTCCTAGGAGTGAAATTAGGGAGAGCAAGAATCTGAGGAAGTTTATGAACTATATGGTGATTATGAGTATCATCATTGATGACGAGCCTTCTAGTTTTGAGGAAGCGACAAATCAACAAGTTTGGATGGATTACATGGTGGAGGAGTACACCTATATCATGAGGAATGATGTTTTGGATATAGTGACGAGACTAGATAGGAATTTAGTTGTGAGTTACATGTGTCTCTACAAGATCAATCATATTGTATATGGTAGAATTGAGAATTTCAAGGTGAGGTTAGTGGAAAGAGGGTCCTCCTAGAGAGAGGGAGTGGAATATGAGGAGAGATTTGCTCCAGTCACTAGGTATGCTTCTATTCGAGATTTTATTTATATTGTTTCATCTATGAAGTGGAGGATTCACTAGATGGATGTGAAGATAGCTTTCCTCAATGAGATCAGTGAGGAAGAAGTATATATAGAGCAACCTCATGGATTTGAGGTACATGTGAGGGGGTCTCATGTGTGTAGGATTAAGAATCATTGTATGGACTCAAACAAGCACCCATGACATGGTATTCTAGGATTGATGGATACTTGCAGAGTATGGGATTTACCATAAGTGAGGTAGATCCTAACTTGTACTTCATACTTGTTGGGTCTAATCCACTTATCTTGGTGCTTGACGTGGATTATTTGTTTTTCATGAGTGCATAGGAGATTATAGAAAGGTGCAAAGCATATTTAGTTATATATTTCAAGATGGAATTTGGCTTGATGCATCATTTCTTGTGGTTAGAGGTATGGAAGATATCGAGAGAGATATTCCTTGGTCAAAGGAAGTACACGGTGGAGATCCTGAGGAGATCCATGATGGAGGACTATAGACCAATGGATACACCTATGGTTACCAATATGAAGAAGGTTGTCACTTTAGATTCCGAGTTGGTGGATTCCAAGATATATAAATAGCTGATAGGGTTCTTAATGTACTCGGTCAACACCAAGATAGCTAAATGTTTTGTTGTGAACACCTTGAGTCAATTCATGGTGGATCTAAGGCATGTGAATTAGATAGGAATGAAGCATGTTCTCAGGTACTTGAGAGATACAATGAGTATGGGTTGAGGTATCTTGGAGGCGATGGAGTGAGGATGTAGGCATATTCAAACTCATATTGGGAAATGAGTGCAATAGACAAAAAGAGCACCTTGGGGTGTTGCTTCAGCTTGAGATCGGTGTTGATTACACTATTTAGCATGAAGCAGACTTGTGTAGCACTCAATTCAACATAGGTGGAGTACATGGCAGTGAGCATGGCTAGTTGTGAATCCATTTACATTCACAAATTGCTTATAGGTTTATTTGATTAGGAGTTGGAGCCTACAATGATATACTATGATAATCAGAGTTGTATCCAACTCTTTTAGAATCCAGCATTCCATGACAGTTCCAAGCATATTGAGATTAGATATCACTTCATCTGACACAGGATCCAAAAGGGAGCATTCAAGCTTGAGTATGTTTCCACGGATGAGAAGGTTGCAGATATTTTGACCAAACCATTTGTTAAAGGGAATTGTTTGTTCTTCAAGGACAAACTTGGAGTGTTGCAAAATACATTCCTTGTTAATAAGGAGTGTTAATGTTTGTAGCATCAGACAGGTACTTCTGCACCATTCTAAGTGTCTAGATGCATGGAAGTCATCTAAATCCTTCTACCTTGATACTTTACTTTAGTTAAAGGAATCATTAAAGTAAAGTGTTTTTATTAATTAGTTGATTTTTATTTAATGAAATGCTAAAGTAATTAGCATTAGTGAATTAAATATTATCCATTTATCACAAGTGAGGTGAGAAGTAATCTCAACCATCAATCACTTTGGAGATTAGGGTTAGTTCATAACTTAATATTATAGAAGCATGACAAGGGTAAAGGAGGAGACACTTGATAATCTTTTGATACAAAGAGGGTTGGATCATGAAGGATTTTTATTCAAGGAGATCTTGGATAGGTGGAGAAGGAATTCCATCTAGATATCAATATAGGTCAGGGAGAAGAGAGAAGAGAGGTAGGTGTAAGTGGGTTTCAACAGATTGGATACTCACTAGCAAGGTCACATTGTACATAGTTTTCCGTATAGCCTATGTGCACATGTACACGAGTTTCAATGGAGATAGGTGTGTATACACATGCTTGCTTAAGGAAAGGCACGCACATCTCAGGAAACGTGAAAGTTCAATATTGTACATCAAACTAGAAACTATTAGGGTTTGCAAGTGTAGTCTAAAGATTTATGTATTTCTCTGTGGGACATTTTCCCAATAAGGGATCCCTTCTAAGCTTTGAATTTAGATAAGCTTAGTCGATGGGAAGAATATCTTTGTGTATTTTATTTGAGATTTTGGTTCTAGTATTGTTTCCATTATTTATTTGATTTGAATATTGAACAAGTATATTATGTTTTGTGAGTTGCTAATTTGATTTACATCAAGGAAATCACTAGATAAAAAGATACATAGGTATTGAAATAGGGATTTCAACACAAAAAAATTCCAAGAACATATATTTGTGTTTCTACTAAACACAATTTGAATCCTAGGGATGAGTTATAAATTAATTGTATCATTATTTTAGGAGTAAAATGCTTGCTTGGTTATGATGCCAAGTGGATGGTCTTCATATTGGGGTCCCTATGAGAATAAAGAGGAAGGCGTCATAGTTGACTGATTATATTAGTATGACATATAAAACTACCTACTATTTTCATTAATGTGCATTTATGTTCCAATAGTTTATTCGTATTCGTTGTTTATGTGAATCATGCCAGACGTTTTGTAAAATATCACCCCATTAAATTTAACATGATTAATCATAATTATTATTTATGGTTCATTATAATATGAAAACATCTATACTTAGTTTAATGTATAAATAAATATTACATTTCTTAATATTTAAACTCTTACTATAATACTAATTTATAAAATGTTTGAATTTGACAAAGGTTCACGATGGCTACATGATCAACAATGGAAGAAATGGTTGGCTGCATGCTTCCTCGATGTGTGAGTGAACTTGTTAGGATAAAGGTGGTCGACTGGTCCAAGAATGTTGAGAATGGTGAGAATGTGAGAGCCAACTTTGTGTCCCCGAACCTCCATGAGTCCCCCCGCCAACAACAATAATTCCCACTTAAAATTGCATGTTCCTGAGCTGACACCTGTCACTCATGAAGAACGTTCCTTTCCATTTGGAAGTCATTCTCTCTTCCCAAAGGAACTTAGGATATAATCATATCCTTCTATCAACATTTAGAATAATAATAAATTATTTTTGGACTTAAGATCTTAAGCTTAGTCCCTACTTCCATCCTCTCATCCCCCTCTCCCTTACCCACCCTAGAGGATCTTATTCCCCCATACTCTTTCTTCATGGTCGGTCTACACGCAAAAATGTTTTTATATTAATAATATGAATATTTACATGTACAAAACAAGCTCATGGCCTTTAACACCTAGTCTCACCGGCCTAATAAACACTTAAGCCTATCAACTTAGATTTGCTTGGATCACTAGCCTACAAAACATGTTACAATTCATAAATACAATTGGGGCTCATCCTTGGGGATATTACAATCCCCTCCCCTTATTTTTGCACTATCCTCAGTGCAATTTATTTACACAGCATCAACAAGATTTTCAAAATCTTCAAAAAGATGTTGGTATTATGCCCGCATAGCATCCTCATGCTCCCATGTCACTTCCTCAAAACGGTACCAGGTACACTGAACCTTTACAAGCCCTATGGCTTGATTCCAGAGCTACTTTCTTTTCTGATATAGTATACACACCAAATGCACCTGAAAAGTGCTTTCCTACTCCACCTGAATCACATCCCAATCAATAACATGATTAGCATCAGGTACATATTTCTTAACCAATGACACATGAAATACATTATGTATAGGCATGCATGCAAGAGATGCAAGCCTATATGCTACTAGACCAATCCTCTCTAGGATTTCAAACGGCCCACAATATTGAGCTGCCAACTTTGAACAATTTCCCAACTTCAGGGAACTTTTGTTGGCCTTCACTCTCAGGAATACATGATCCCCTACTTTAAATTCCTTATGAGTTATTGTCTTATCAACATAAATTTTCTGCATGTCTTGGGAAGCCTTCAAATTCTTCTTAATCTTCATCATTTGTTCTTCCATTTCCTTGAGCAACTCTGGCCCAACCACTTCCCTATCAGTTGGTTTGTCCCAACTTACTGAAGTGTTTCACTTTCTACCATAAAGTGCTTCAAATAGGCTCATATTTAGTGATGCTTGATGCCCATTGTTGTAGGCAAATTGTACCAAGTGTAGATAATCTTACCATTTAGATGGTTTGTCCATCACATACATTCTTAATGTATCTTCTATCACTTGGTTTACCCTCTCTGTCTTCCCATCAGACTCAGGATGATAAGCAGTGATGAAGTTCATATTTGTTATGAACCCTTTGAATAACCCCTTCCATAACTTTGATGTAAACTTTGGGTCTCTGTCAGACAAAATTGTCTTGGGTATGCCATGCAATCGTGCTACTTCCCTCTTATAGATATCAACAAAATTAGTTCCTTTGTGAGGAGTCTTCAATGAAATGAAATGGGCAAATTTAGTAAGCTTGTGTACCACTACCATGATTGCATCATGCTACTTGCTTGTTCTGGGAAATCCTGTGATGAAATCCATTGTCACCACTTCCCATTTCCACTCAGAAATGGGTAATGGTTGTATTAAACCAGCTGGGTGTCTATGCTCAACATTTACCTTTTGCATTCCAAGCATTTAGCTATGTATCCAACAATATCCCTCTTCATGACGAGCCAATAATATTGGCTCTTGATTGCTGAAACCATTTTTTGATATCCTGGGTGTACTGCATAAGGCACATTATGCATCTCTTTTAAAATCACACTCCTCAATTTCAGATAATTGGGTACATAGACTATGTTTCTGTATTGAAGGATTCCATCAATTCCCAATTCATAATCTTCAATTTTCTACTACATTTTACCTTGCTGCAATTTTGTTACCAATTCCATGTACTACAAATCTGCTTTTGTATCTTCAGGAATTATGCTTTTAAGATCTATCTGATACATGCTAATGGTTGTAGCATGCATTTCATGCACTCTCTTGTTGAGTGTGTCAGCCACTTTTTTCTCCTTTTCTTTGATATTCTTGATATCAAAGTCATACTCACAAAGGAATTCCAACCATCTACTATGCCTAGCATTCAAAGTAGGTTGATCAAACAAATATTTCAGACCATTATGGTCTATCCTTAGCTCAAACCTCATTCCTATGAGGTAGTGCCTTCACTTATTCAAAGCGTGCACTATGGCTACCAATTCCAAATCATGAGTGGCATAGGGCCTTTCATGCTCTTTAAACTTCGTTGATTCATAACATACAACAAACCCATTTTGACTAAGGACTCCACCCAGTCCTTCTTTAAATGCATCTATGCATACAATGAAGTCTTCATTCGAATCTGCAATCTATAGAATTGGAGCACTGGTTAACAGTTTCTTCAATTGTTGGACACTCTTTTCACATTCTTTTGTCCATTTAAATTTCTTCCCCTTCCTTTGCAAGGATGTGATGGGGTGAGCTATTCTCGAAAACCCTGCAATGAACCTTCTATAGTAACCAGCTAGACCCATGAAGGATCTGACTTTCGTCACATTCTTAGGTGGTGTACACCCTTTAATGGCCTCAATATTTTCAAGGTCCACTGCTATCTCTTCTTCAGATATGATATGCCCCAAATAGTGAATTTTGTTTTCATCAAATGAGCACTTGCTCAATTTTGCATACAACTGATGCTCCCTTAGCACTTGCAACACCATCCTCAAATGATGCTCATTCTCTTCCTCTGACTTGGAATATACAAGGATGTCATCCAACAAGACAATGACAAACTTGTCTAAATATTCTTGTAAAACACCATTCATTAAGCACATAAAAACAACAGGTGCATTTTACAACCCAAATGGCACCACTGTGAACTCATAATGACCATACCTTTTCCTGAACAAGGTATTGTTGATATCTTCCTCTTTAATCCTTATCGGATGATATCCTGACCTGAGATCTATCTTTGAAAATATCTTTCCATCCTTCAATTGATCAAAGAGATCATCAATCCTTGGCATAGGATACTTGTTCTTTATAGTTACTTTATTCAATTGTATTAAGTCGATGCACAATCTCAATGTCCCATCTTTATTTTTCACAAAAAGACTGGGGCACCCCAAGGTGACACACTTGGGTGTATATACCCCTTCTTCAGAAGTTATTCAAGCTACATTTGCAATTCCTTCATCTCTGGTGTACTCATTCTGTAAGGAGTCTTTGATACTAGAGCTGCTTTAGGAATCAAATTAATAGAGAAATCAATATCTCCCTTTGGGGGTAGTCCTGGTACCTCCTTGAACACATCTTCAAAATCTTCCAGGACTATATGATATTCCAAATTTGGCACCTTATCCTTAGATGCTTCCTCCATATGGGCTGAAAATATTTGACAACCTTTCCTATAGCACTTATTTAGCTTCATTTTTGAAATTTCCCGGACAGTAACTGCCCTGGGAATTCCTTGGACAGTTTTTCGATTTCCTTCCTCATCTAGGAAAGTGAATGCCTTGTTACGCCAGTATAAGATGGCATGGTGTTGGTCCAACCAATCCATACCAATCAGGCATTCATATGATCACAAAGGAAAGATGTTCAAATCTGCCTTGGTACTCAGTCCATTCATGCCCACTCGACATGATTTAACCAACTCAACAACCTTTCTCTTAGCTCATGTAGCTAGTTGCACCAGCCAAGATTTGACATGCTTGCTTCTTGGAAATTACAAACTTTACACTACCTTGGGATCTATATAACTATGACTATCCCCTAAATCAATTAAAATATTAAAGGTATGGTTATTGATCATACCTTCAACCTCAATCATGTGTGATTGAAACTCAACTTGTTTTTTGTCCAGGGCTACATAGATCCTTGGTATTCTATTGTCCATGTCCTCCACTGTTTCTTCTTGATGAACAATGTGAACAACTCTCACTTTATCACTTTTGTGAGGGAAATCTCTATACTTTTGATCCCCTTTACAACCCCAACATTTCATAGGTGGATGTATTGTCCTTTTCCCACCCACTTTAGCCATACTAGGTTCTCTAAACACTGGTTGTCTTTGAGGATTATTCCTGAAAAAGGGTGGCTTGTTCCCCTTCTACCTATGTTCCCTCTTAAACTTGTTCTTATCTTCCCAAGCACTTTGGAAAGTAGGCTTTCATTTATGTTGATCATATAATCATTTCTCTCTCCTTATGATTTCTTCCATAGTTTAAGGATCATCATATTAGATCTTGTCACTAAGGAAAGCTGGCAGTCCACTCAAATATCTTTGGATTTTGACAGTCTCATATTTGATGAAAGGGACATACTTCAACAACTCTAGGAATATTCTTTCATATTCATCTATAGTCATGTTGCCCAATTTGAGTTCAAATAACTCTTTCATCTTTCTATCATAGTATCTCTTAGTTAAGTATTTCTTTTCAATTTTTTTCTTGAATTCCCTCCAGGTAACATTCTTCTCTTTGATATGTTGTACTTGCACAAGTTGGTCCCACCACATGGATGTTTTTCCTTTCAATTGATACATTGCAATTCTTCCTTCTACATGAGAGGAGTAATTCTGCATTTGGAAATATTTCCTCATGCCAAGAAGCCATGTCTCAGCATCTTCCTCCTTCTGGTGCTCTCCATCAAACATAGAAGGTTTAATCTTGTTCATTTCACCCTTCGGTTCATCCACTCCAGATCTCATATGATTTATGGTAGGAGATGGACTTGAACTACTGTGTTCCCTCCTCTTGGAGTTCCCTTGGGAGTGATGATGGTGTCTTCCAACACTTCTTGATTTTCTCTTCTCATCAGGGGACCTGTGACTTCTTGATTTAATGGAGTCACTCTCCTTATACAATTTATTTTCTATTCTTTCCAGGCTCTACATCAAATTTATGTTGAATTCTCCTTGTTGTTCCCTAGCTTTCATGATCTTTATGTTATCTTCTCAGTGAGTCTGGACATCTCTTTGCAACTTTTCAATGATTTTCATTATGTTTCCTTCATTATCTATCTCTTCTTCATGCCCATTGGAGTTCGATCTTTCAAATTTTGACATCCTTCTTCAATTATGGATTGCATTTTTTTATTTTACCTCATCAACATTTAGGGATTCCTCAACCTTATTGAAAATTTCCTCTTCAAGTATTTTGGTATATTCATCATCCAATATCCTTTTTTCTTCTTGATTTTGATAATTCTTCTTTTATTCTTTCAATATATTAACCTCATCCGCTAGTTTTTTTATTATGGTTTCATAATCTACATATATTTTCATATTTATTTTTCAAATCTTCCCTTGACTCATCCTTTTCCCACTTCCCTTTTCTATTATTTCCTTTTTTTAAGTTTTCAACCTTCTCATTGAGTGTTCCATTAAGGTCTTATATCTTAGATATCTCATCACCCTTCTCCTTGATCTCTTTTTTTTCTTATTTTAACTCCTTTTGAATTCTATACATTACCTCCATTTTTGTATCCCTAATCCATTTATTTGAGAATGTTTTCAAACTATTCTGATGTGTTGTTACATCTAGTATCCTTATCAATACTCATCCACCACTTTCAAGCTTCACCACAAAAATTTCTTCCTTCCTCTGAAGGATATATACCATATTCCTTTACCAACCTCAACCATTCCATAGGGTTKATTTCATATTTATCTTCATCTCCTGTAAATTTAGGTATTGCCATTGATTCTTAAATGAGGTCTAACCCCAACACTCAACTTACAATGTCAATATATTATCAATAATGATATCCCATAGTTATTATCCTTTTTAAAATACAATAATCTATGTTTTCTCTTTCCAATGGATTTTTAATTAACTTAATCAAACATCCCAATCAAAATTTATGATAGTTTTAAGTGAACATACCTTTGAAAACCCTRATTTGGAGTATGTCCTTTTGCCTGASCTTCCTTTTTATGAATTTATGAAATTGCATCCCTTCTGAGTCTAAAATGACAACATGTAGTACTATGATATGTATTATCTAAAATTCCATAGTTMTCACCAAATTTTTATGTTCCAAATGAAAGTTATGGTAACTTTCCCAAACCTTGTTGATTTTTGGCCACTTATGGAGAGAGAACTTGTACCAAATGCCACGTGTCAAATATTTAACACATGATTAGGAAATTTGTACCGGAACTAATATGGTCTTCGCTCTTTCAAATTAAACTAGTGTCACTAAATGTGGATCCTCACTGAAGAAGATATGACTATTTTACCCAGAACACCTATTTGAGACAAGTTATAGGACTAGTCAAATAACCCTACCTTCCACAGACTATATCTCAGAAATTGTAATGATCCAAACTCTGGAATTTTTACCAGGTGAAATTCACTATATTTTCTTAGTATTTTGTAAAATTCACATTTTGAAACATCACTAAGAAAAATCTATAGAGAAATTCTCAAAATGACTCATTTGTTATTAATTTCAGGGCTAGTAAAAATCCCTAACTTCCACGAGATATATATCTAAAAGTATAATGAACCAAAACCTATAACTTTTACCATAGGTACCTTGATATGTCTTATAAGTAACCTCAAAACTTCCCTATCTAAAGCATCCTGGAAAAAATGTTATAACAAAAATTCCAAGATGACTCACTTGAAGAAGGAAAACCCTAGGATCGATGCTCTAAAACCAAATGTTATGTACCAAATTCTTAGGATATCATAATAAACTAGAAGTACACACCATGTACAAAAATGAAAGTATGGATAAAAACTCCAATATATATAAGAGAGATGAGTTACACAATAACTCCTTAAATAATAGGAGAACCTCCTCTAAATACCCAAATACATTCATACATCACAATTCACATCTCTCAATAATGAATGCATGATCTCTATATATATACCTATTCACACACTACATGAGGCCCCTCTCCTATTAGTTTGACCCTACTATATATACATTTAAATATTACATGTCATTTAGCCCCATATATGCCCCCCCTTGTGGTCATATCATATACATTTAACCCCATATATGTCTCCCTTGGGTCATAACAAAAAAGAACATCTGATTAGGTGGTGGATCTTACTCCCACAATCACTTTGATATATTATTTTTCATAAGTATCGTATTCTATGTTGTAAATCTATGGGTGATTGTTGCTATATTATTGAATAGTATGGGTTGATGCGAGTAAATGCATATGATAGTTTTTATATTTTTTATCGTTGCATGTTAGATTTGTGACTTCCATATTATATTAAGGGTTTATTAGATCTTGTATTGTGATAATGAATATGAACATAATTTGTATTGTAATTAATCAACATAAAAGTAAATTATGGGAAATATATTAAGAAATATAAATTAAGGAAGTAAAATATGAGAAACAAGAGCATTGAACCTGCATAATATAACCCTTATATTGATCATATAAAAAGATAGTAATTTTCATGGGCCTCTTCGAGAGGGAAACCTCCAAATGAGAATGGATTTTATTGTAGAGGAATCTCTCTTACAAATAGGTGAGCCCTCTCACTGATCTGACATAGATCAGAGACATATTGTGGATACAACATAATGGGTTTTCCTCTAGGTCTAGTTTGTAAGTTTGATCTATAATAACAACATAGGAGAATGGTTCTTACCTCTACTTGGTGGTTTTCCTATCGTATCCAAGATGATGCAACTCCAAGTCTTCACCCCATCTCCCACAATCAATTTCCTACACACACATACAACACCATGCACCCTTCTCATCCTTGATTACCATGAAAGAAACCTATTTCACAAACACATATAATGTAATTCTCTCAATATGAAATAAGATCTACCAGTATAAAGTATGAAATAACACATATCACACCAATTGTAGGGGAAAATACCATAGTAGGAAAGTACGACATAACATGTGTTACCTAGAGACTATTGAGTTACCTTTTGACTCCACTCTCTTAGAGTTCCTTCCTTTTACACTCTTCATTGCTCTCCACCAACATAATGAATTTCAAACTCAAAATTCATCCATCTTCTTGATTTGGCCTCTTCATTAGGAATTTAGAAGAGCTTGGAGATAGGCTTCATGGCATGTGAATTAGGTGGATACAAGTCATATGAAGGATTTATGGCATTTGAACTAAGAAATTACAAGTCATGGATAGGATTGATGGCACGTGCACCGAGCAACTACAAGTCATGAACAATTTCCACGCTTAATTATAAGCCTTTCCCAACCTCTTATGAGATTTTTGCTCAAGTTCCATGCTCAATTATGAAATTTTTCCAGCTCATTATGAAACTTCTTTTCAATTATGTGTTTTTCTCAATTATGAAATAATTCTTATTTCATAATTATGAAATTGTGACAAAATAATTATTTCCTTGTGAAATAATTATGACATTTCTACTCAATAATGCAATTTCATCTTCATAACATCTAATAACATCGACTGAAAATATGGGATGTAACATGTATATTCACTCAAAATATAAAAGCCTTTTTTTCTACCAAAAAATAATAAACATATACAAGTATACCATATGCCCCCTAATGTATGAGGTCGGAAGAAGAACTAATTTTCGAAATACATTACAAAAATTCATGGCAATGTGTGGAATAAGGAAGGATATCGTAGATCAAGGAACAATTAAGTACATGCAAACAATAATCACACACACACACATAATCCCTGATGTAGGCATACCCATGCTCAGATGTAGGAAAAAGCATGGTTTCCAACACAATACACTACCAATCCATGAAATGATATGCAAGACCATGGCCATGAAAAAGTACATAGTGGATCCATGTCATAAAATCATAGCCATGAATAAATACAATGTGGAACTATGACACTGTATACATTAGGAAGATATCTAGCACTAATTAGAGTGCCAATGTGGTATTCAAATTACTCATACAATAGTGATATACTCCATCACAACCTCAGAGGGTTACCATAAAGGAGTGATGCCCCCTAGGCCCAAAGTCTCCAATCCAACCTTGTCGATGGTATGATTATGCATCATGTGGATGAATAAGTCTGTTTTAAGGATGGTAGAAATTGTTTGATTACCAGTCATTGAGGAAAACCATTAACAAACAAGAGGGGATCTACCAATAAGGAAAATGGACCCCAAGATACCTAGTATAATATAGCTAGTGTGAATAGAGTAGTTGATTTCGAACACTCATAGAATCGATATATCATGATCCAATGAGTTAAACCTGTTGTCAATTGCAAGGAATCCTACCACTAATGATTACAAGTTCCAAGGTACTAGTGGGTTTCTAGATCCCTTTCCTAGATAATGTGCCAGTGTCAATAGGAAGAGATCCATCGAAGGAGGGCCTTAATTTAACCCCCATAAATCGACATGAAACAATCACCGAGAGAGTATGTAAAGAGATAGAATCACCAAGTACAACTAACACATGGATCGCTAGCATGAAATTCGACAAGACTACAAAATGACTGATTCAAGCTTCACTTCCATTGAACATATAACACAACAGGTTGATGACATGGAAGCATTGACTCAAGAGCACCAATGTTATAATACAAAATGCATGAGGAATTGAATCACTTTCCATATTGACTAGAAGACTAACTAGCCAGAGGAGTATATGACTCATAATCATGGTACAACTTCTAAGCAAGATATAACTTAACTGTAAAATAATGATGCAAACATGTGCCATATTCAAGGTAGAAAACAACTGGAGAATACCACTTTAATTAATATAAATCAAGATAACCCCCCCCCCCCCCTCCCCTCTCATTTTTGGTGTCCTTCATGTATTTATGAGTGCAAAAGAGAGATAAAATTATGCTCGAAGGTGTATTTTCCATGGTTTCATGAGCACGGAAAAGAGATAAAAGTGTGTGGAATCGACCTATGAAAACTAGATGTATAAAATATATTTTGAAAGTAATGTCCATTCATACAAATGGTTTTCTCCAAAGGTAAGGGTTACAAAAAAGAGGCAAGTGATGCAAATGGAAAGAGGTCAATATTGACTATTGTGGTGGCAAGCGTGATCAAATAAAAAGACAATATAGTAGTAGGAATCAAGACACTAACATCGATGTGCATATGCAAGAATTAATCAACATAAGAAATGACGAGAACCCCTTTGGGACATGACCAAAAAAACATTAAGAGAGAAAATTGAGGCTCAACTTTTACTCGTGGTAGGTCTAAATAAGGGGTCCCAAGCCTATATATAGTCACAACATGGGCACTAGATGGAAAAGGGAATGCTAACTAGGGAGCCCATGAAGGGTAGGCACTACCACACAAGTTACAACATGCAAATGAGAAAGGCTATTGTCTTAACATGGTGGGATCGAACCTAAGGCATTGTGATGAAAAAAGTGACAATTAATAATGCAAGAATGTATTGTAGGGAAAAACCTATCCCTGCCATTTCAGAACATGTACCTCATGGTTTAACAAATGTGACTATAGAAAATTACAAACAACTTATCACCTAATATTTAAAAGACCATCCATAGACACTATATCCCAGGTTAAATTACATAGTAGAATCTAAAAAAAACAATATTACATTAATCAAAAGTAATGAAACACATAAAAATTCTCACCTCTAGAAACTTATGATGCATATTGTGAGAGATTCCATTGATGTGAGTCCATTCTATCAAAACTAGGTAAGAACAAGACTGTGTGTTTGATTTTTGAATATTATAAAAAAAAAAAAATGGATTTTTGGATTTTTGAACTAGGCTCAAGCCAAGGATTCCTATAATCATCAATGAAATCATGGGCCATTGTCAGCATCATACTACACAACATGTCAGGTTCATGCCACATAGAATACAATTTCATCATTCCTAAATATTCATGATTCTAGTTATGACCTAGAAGCAGGTCATTATAAGGAACTACATGATGATAAACATGGAGAGCAGTCTTGCGAGCTATCACAACTTCTTGATGATTTCTATCAAGAAATGGAAAAGGAAATAGAAACTCATATTTTGTATTTTTTAGAGTGGATAATTTGGTTGTAAGTTCTCAAAAAGAAATCTAAGGCTCAAACTATTCATGACCTGACATTTCATTGGAAGACCCAGAAAATGCCCCTTATCCTAAATCAAGGTTTTTGACGTTAACCTCCAACCTTTGCAAATTGGGAAGAAAGTATGTTTGATGATGCATGTTTTCACATGGTTTATTGGTTGTAGAAATGAATTCTAGGATGGTCTTATCCAAATGAATCTTGGTATCTAGGAAATCACGGGAAATAGGAGAGTTGATATCTCAAATATGTGAGGTATGCTGATCATATTCCATATTAGAATGGAGTTTCTAGAAAACGTGAACTGGATCACCATAGGGGTAATATCAACTACACTTAGTGGCATAGTAGCTCCAAAATAATATACTTCAAAAGGATTAGTCATGACCCAAGGATCAGGAGACCCCTAGGATTCAAAAGTGCTCAAGAAATCATACATATTGAAGTCATGGTTTGAGAAGTGAGTGGCGTGGATAGGGTAAATGTACCCATGAGTGATGAATCCTTAAACATCCCCACACCAACACTCCTGTAAGAACTTGAGGAATAACTAATGAACGCAATTTGCATACCACTATTAATCTTGTAATCAAGCATGCAATATTTCAACTAACTGATAGTTACCACCTTCCCTTGATGGCGGAAATGGAGAAACCTAAAGATTGAGGAGAAAATTTTTGTCACTGTATAGAACCAACTATGCCCAAGTAATATATTGTAATATAATGGGGAATTGACTACTTCAACTTTAATTAAGATAATATTTCCACCTAACTCTAGAGGAAAGGAGAAAATCATTCCATGAGGCTTAAACATGTGGTCGTCGAATGCCTTCAACATGATGCTAGAATGAATAATATTTAGGGAACATATATCTCTCCAACATGACTTAGACATAATACAAGTGGAGGCCCCTTCATCAACAACAATTTTGAATATATCCATCCCACACGAGACTACTTGAATCTAAAAAGAAATTTGGTGGAGGAGCCTAGAATGACTTTGGTCTGTATCAAATGTAATTAAACCAAGGGTCCACCCCACCTTAACAGATAACATTACTCTCTACTGCATTGAACAACTTTAGAAGGCTTTGAGGATCGACATCACACATGGTACCTAGGATAAATATTCCACAATATTATAACTATGGGTAACCTTTGTGTTGGGATTATGCATAGGCATACGAAGCACACCATTTGGTGGGAGAATCATTATGTCAAGTGATGGATTTTCTATATGCAAAGAGACAATGTGCTAGGAAGTAGACACTGAGTCCTTATTCGAAGAACCACTCTCAAGGTTATCATAATTACGAGCCCATTTTTTTGAATTTATTGTCTGGTCACATATATAAACATTGGCACTTAATGACATGCCCCCTTATTGGGGGTTACCTATTGTTTACCCTTGTTGAGATGTAGGATTTGTTGTAACCATTTGTTGTTGTTGAGGAGGGAACGGATTTGTCAAAATAAAGGTTTTTGGGGAGCTCCTTTCTGGGAAAAATAGAAATGAATCTCATTCATCCTAGGAAATTGGTCAGTGATATGGTCTCCACATCAAATATTGCAAGGAAACTTAACCTTATTCTTCTCCTTAGTGCCTCCAGTGGAATCATTTTGGGTTGTGCAGTCCCTTGCTTAGTGGAAGATTTTTTCATTTTATTCTTCTTCTTTCCTATAGGTTGTTGAGGATTCTTCAATTTTGTGGATTGGACCGAATTCACCTAGGAGGTATGAGTAAGGACTGCAACAGTTTGGATTGTAGGTTTAGTAGGTAGTTGACTTGAAGAGATATACAATTGACTAATCTACCCAACTAACTAGACAACATAATAATTGGATATAGAACCAACCAGACCATCATAATGGGGTCCTAAGTTAGGTCTAACTGGATCTATTGATGGCCTTGAAGAATGTGGAATCATGTCATACAATGTGCTTGTTTATGAATAAACCAAGTCTAAATTCTAGGCATGTAGGATCATCATCTCCTTGGTAACCGCCCCTAACATTGAAACATCTTTGGCTATGGGAGGTCACAATGACTTGATGAACCAATCTGCCAAAAGTTGATCCAAAATATTAACTTGAATAGGCCTACACCATCATCACCATTCATGAATGTGATCTTAAATGTGTGTGGCAATGTTTTGACATAGTGACATCAAAAGCTCCATTCCAGTATCATACCAAAAAGGAAATTGGAATTGCATTAGAAAATCCATGGATAAAGATTATAAATTGTGATATGTGGTGCCTGGTAACTCAATGTACCATTTGGAAAAACTAGGGTTTGATTCTTTAATTTACCACAAATTGGAGCCTAGGGTAATTGAAGTACGAGGGAAATAGTTGTACTAAAGAAAAACTAGGGTTTTCAATTGTACAAATTTGTACATGAGTTTCAGAAGGAACAATCACATACATACACTAGTTTACTTAAGAAAACTCTCATACATATGCAGGTTTCATTATTCACAGGTGCGTACAGGATCGCACAAGTTAGTACATGGGAAATTTCAACAGTAGGTTATTTCCAGGGTAGTTTATCAGGTCTAAGGGATGGAAACAACAAGTCTAAGAGTTGAAGACATATTGGATGGAGCATCCAACTTCCTATCTTGGAAATCAAGAGCTACTTTGGCTTTGAAGGAATATGACCTTTGGGAGATAGTGGAAAAAGTTGTTGTTCCACCAATAGATCCAAAATCTTTGGCAACTCATGAGAAGAAGGAGATTAAGTTTGAGCGGGTAATATTGGATTCATTGAAGGATCATCCAATTCCTCACTTTTCCAAGAAGAATATGGCCAAGGATGTGTTTGATTCCCTGGTAGGATTATTCCATAGCACTAACATGAATAGGAAGATGGTCTTAAGAAATCAACTCAGATCTATGCAGATGTCTAGATTTGACAATGTTACCAGCTATTTCATGAGGATCACTTACATACATGATCAATTTGGGGCTATAGGGGAGAAATTGGATGATGCAGATCTCATGAATCTGGCATTGAATGGTTTTCCCAAGTCTTGGGAACTGTTTGTAAAGGGAATCTGCACTCAGGAAAAAATCCCAAATTGGCATAGGATTTAAGATATTGATTTCACCCAGGAAGAGACTCAAGAAGATTCTAAAATCAGGAAGCAGATAATTAGTGATGAGAACTTGACCCTTGTCAGTAATACAAGGAAGGGAAAATGAAAGGGTTCTAGTAAGAAGGGTAACAATGATGGAGGAACATCACAGTCAAAGAAGAATAGGGACTTGAGTAAGATCAATTGCTTCTTATGTCATAAGAATGGACATTATTTATCTCAGTATTCATAGAATAAGAAGGGAAGAGGAAATACATAGACAACAACATGAGTAGAGACACAACTAGATGTGTTTGTAGTGAAGTTTGAGAAGAATTTATCACGAGTTTCTTTCCTTTCTACCAACACAACCATCATGAGTGCAAGGTACTTGGAAAATGGTGCATCTTGACATACGATAGAAGCATGAGATCTATTCAACAGTATGACAAAGAAGGACTCAAGGGCTCATGTGGATCTTGGTCATGATTCCAWGTATGCAGTGAAGAGAGAGGGAAMAATCTTMTTCTAGCTTGAKTCARGGGGTTTGTTTGRTGCCCARTATGTGATTTATGTACCGGGACTGAAGAATAAATTTCCCTTAGTCTTAGCTATGGAGGACAAGGGTTTGTTCATTACTTTYCAGAGAGGGAAAGTACTCATACATCAAGAGTAKTCTATCCTAGACACAACAATGGTTGTTGGGGTTAGAGAGGGCACTTTATACAGGTTGCAGGGCAATCCTATTCAAGATTTGGTACATGATAGTGAAAACCTATGTGAACTATGGCACATGAGGTTGGGACACYTGCACTACAATGATTTTATGATTCTAAGGGGGATTGGCACAGGTCTTCTAGAGTTCGTTGTTGAGCAGTAGGGAGTGTGCAGAGGGCGTGCATTTGGAAAGAATGCCAAGGATGTTTTTCCAAGCAGTGAGAGTAGGTCCAAGGGGATATTGGATATTATACATTCAAAATTGAGTGGGTCGGTGTCATTAGTATCAATGAAGGGAGTGTTGTACTATGTGATGTTCGTTGATGATTTTTTCAAGAAAACATGGATCTTCTTTATGAAGACCAAGGATGAGGTCTTTAGTCGGTTTCAGGAATTCAGGGCTCAAGTGGAGAACCAGACATGAAATAATATCAAGGTATTAAGGTCAGATAATGAGGGAGAGTGCACGTATAATGATTTCAAGGATTTTTTCAAGGATCCAAGGATCGAGAGGGAGTTGACAGTCTCATACAACTCTTAGTGGAATGGGGTTGCAGAGAGAAAGAGCAGGTCCATCATCAGTTTTTCCAGGGCCATGATACATGACCAAGAGTTTCCTATGTTTCTTTGAGTAGAGGCATGTAACATGGTAGTATATTTGAGAACAAGATTCCTCACAAGATATTTGGGGACAAGAATCCAAAGAAGGCATTTTCAGGGGTGAATATAGAGATAGTACATTTGAGGATCTTTGGTTGTGTAGTCTACATCCATGTGCCTATGGAGAAGAGGATGAAGCTGGAGCCTTTAGGACAGAAGGGTATATTTTTTCGGTACATTGAGACCTAAAAGGATTACAACATATTCATACGATCACAACGAAAGATAGTTGTGAGTAGAGATGTTAAGTTCGAGGATAACTTTGAATATATGAAATATCAAGAGTCATCAACATGTTATAAAAACAAGACCGTAGAGCAATAAAATAAAACAAATGCGGAAACAAAACACAAAAGATACACAATACAATAGACACACCGATTTACGTGGTTCACCAAGTGTGGGCTACGTCCACCAGAGAAATTGTCAGGTCCTTCCTTTATTATTATCCAGCAAATGAAGGGATACAACCTACAACAAAACCCGTTGTAACTTCCTCTTCTTTCTCTCACAGTCTCCTCTCTCAGAATACAATACTTGCAATCATGCATAGCCGAAATACATTTCCCTCATAATAGAGGGTTGCCTTCTAGGGAAAAAAACCCTAACATAATTTCTACCGTTAGATCTACGACCTTATAATGACGGTCCAAATTTACAATAAAATTACAATATACTTTTACAAGGCAATTTTTCCTTCGAGGGATTTTCCCCTGAACCCCCCGGACCCCGTAGAGAGGGTACCCCCCCCTCTGCACTCCCCCGCATGGAAAAGCGTACATACTTCTGGGGTGTAAAGTCTTCATGGGGTATAAACACGGCTGAAAAACACAAGACCTCTGAGTCAGGAAGATAATCAGTCTCCACAACCAAAAAATCTCCCACTTGGAGACTGATCTCAACAACTCCACCGCTGTTGTATATGCTAGACTCTGAACCTTCTTAGACTTG
>ML787176.1:409616-421105 GCA_009831015.1 Picea engelmannii
TGGTTTTCTTTAAATTTCGGGCTTCTATCATTTATTCCCAAATATGTTATTAATTTGCAAGTTGCTCACATGGTGAGTTGTATGTAGTGAAAACACATCATTTTCATTATAACAAATGGATTTTCAGAAAACATCATTGCAACCATAGAGAATAAATGATGGGCAATTATAGTGGGTCAATAATGGAACCATGGATATTAGAGGGCAACCAATGCTTAGAACAAAATCTGGTGGATGAAAGGCTTCTCTTTTCATGATAGGTAATGTTTTCCAGTATAATATTGTCATCGTATGTTTACTTAGGATGTAGGATTCCTAAGTGGAGAGAATCTTGATTGTGATCGGAAACAATGATCCTGTTTGCATGACCAAGTTGCTTTGAATTCTTGCATAGCGGCATGTATATGCTTCCATGCAACCTTGTTTAATCAAAGAGTGATTGCTAAAGAAAGAAGAATGGGGTTGGGAGGGGTCATTTTCGGTTCCAAGGGAAAAAAAGAAATTACTTTTGCATGGGACTTGCAATTTTATCAAATAAGGAGGCTTAAGTTTATGCACTTCTCTAGGGTTTTTAGCTTGAAATCAATTCTAACATGGATTCATATTACTTTTGCATGGGGACTTGCAAATTCATCAAATAACTACACTGAATCTTATGCACTTCTCTAGGGTTTTTATATTGCAATCAATTTTAACATGGACTCATTGAAAATAATGAGAGACTCAAGAGTGATCATCAAAGTGTTGGTTCATCAAACAACTTCAAAAAACAATGAGCTTCCCCATATCTTTGCTAGAATCAACAAAGCAATTCAATCTATGGCTCGCTTAGCAAATGAAGCATCCTCCCTAGCTCAAGGGGTATTGGTAAAAAATGGGGGGCATTATTTTTTGTTTATCTCCTAATGTTTATGAACCATAAGAAATCAAATCCATGCAACACACCATTTATTAAACATATGTCTTGATACTCTATATCTCTATCTCCAAGCACATGTAATGGATATGCGAGGATGCAGGATTTGTTCTATGGCATGCGAGAAATAAATCTCACTTCAATTAGTGTTCCCTATGCCATGGGTCTTCTTATGCAAGTTGGGATAATGGGAATTGTGTTCTAGTTTGAAAATTTCAGTGTGGGTATCGATTCATGTCTACTCCTTGGGTTTGAGGTTCGAGTTTGCTTCTGTGTCACTCTCCTAGTCTTAATGTTCTAGAGGTGGCCATTGGAGTGTGTGCTTTAGATAATTCATCTCTATGTCTTAAGAATATGTGGAAGATCTATCACTGTCAAGTAAATTTGGTAATGAATTATGTTTTTTTATGGTTGATAATTAAGTGGTTAGGTTTCTACGGTGCAATTCTCTGGTATCTTTTGGTCTTTTTATTCTAGCTATGGTCTTGGTTCTTCCTCTATGGTCAGCTTTGTGGGTTGGGGTTGTGGAAGCATTTCCCCTACCCCTTGGTTCTGTTTCTTCACTCCAATTTTCTGGGTTCTCAAAGTTTTAATGCTATAAAAATGTTTGGCTCAATATTCTTAAATAGTGGATTCCATGTTGTTCTCAAAACTCTGAAATCTATTCTAGTTACTATGGATTTCTTTATGTTTTTTTACCTGTTGGTATTTTGGAGAAAGGCCTTGTTATTGTGGATCTGAAAGAGATTCAAGAGTTTCAAAGGATCCTTTGTTAGCATGAAGAATTTATCCATGATGATAATATTGTTCTTTGTTCGGTTTCTATCAAGGTTCCCGACAATGAATAGCATTGTGCCACAATGTAAATATCATGAGTCTCCTTGTTCAACATAAACTAAAAATGTGTAATATCCCAAATTTTACTCTTGGAATTATTTGTAATTAAAATGCTTAAATATTTTGTATAGATACTTTATAACTCGGCTATATTAACGCCATGAGTTAGATATACCATGGTGATGTGAATATTGTACGTCTTTTTGTTTTGCAGTTAATAAAGAAGAAGATCAAGGTCAGTTGAGCTTGAGCACCTATAGGATCTATAATACCACAAGAGGGGAAAGATGAGGGGGTCTAAGGGGGGTTCATTCCTAAAAACATCTATCCTATGTTACCTTGAACTCTCACCCTTTTCAAATTTGAATTTCAAAGAAAAAAGGAGTTAAGAGGAGTGGAGGAAACAAACTCTTCAATCTAAGCCACCTTCTCCTAAATTTTATCAAGTTGTCTCTCCTACATTCTTGGAACTAGAAAGAGAAGTTGAGTTTGAATTATATTTCCATATTGCAAGAGGAGAATTCGAATGGGGGGAAGGAGGTTGTTAGAAAAAGGTGTGGAAGAAATTTTTGATGGGTTAGACAACAAAAAAATAGAGCTAAGCTCATGATAAACCAAATCAACCATGAATTTAAGCTTGTAGACCTTGAGGAAAAGCCAAGAAACCATGGAGAATTTTGTTGAAACTTGAGATTATAGCCTGGACCTTCTATGCATGCACTTAATAGCACGAGAAGGAGTAATTTGTGAGGTATTGTACAACATAAAAGGAGGTACTCCTTGTGTTGTGTGGGGCAGGTATGTGGGTGCCTTAGTGTTGTTATGTCATCAAGAAACTGACATAAAAAATCATTGGTTTGAATTCAAATTTTGGAGTTATTTTATCCCTACTTCGCCCTGGTGGTATCATATCCCGGATAAAGGGTGACATCCACTATGGATTTCCTACAATTGGGTGGAAATCGCTCACTCAACTGGTTGTTTTTCTGCAAGTTTTGAACCGATAAGTTATCTTGGTTTTTTCGGCAGTCTTTATACATGTTTTGTGGTTTAAACTATATTCTAGTTTAATGATGTATTTTATTTTTGTTGAGTTTATCTCTACTATGTGTCCATGTATATATTTAAGAAAAACTTTATAATTTAAAATATGTGAACGATGAAACCCTAGAGATTACTATTTTATAACTGTAGAAATTAATGGTTATTTTGTAAATGCCTCCTTCCATGCAAGCTTTCACTTGGTCATTTTGGTTTTGTGGGGAACCAAAAGCTCGACTCTGACAATTTATTTTTGTAACCACACCATTCTTTATCTCTAATAACAAATTGTGGGTCATTTTGGTTTTGTGGGGAGCCCAAAGCTCGACCCTCACATTTTTTTTTTATAACTACACCATTCTTGAGATCTAACAATGAATTGTGGGTCATTTTGGTTTTGTGGGGAGCCAAAAGCTTAACCCTGGAAATTTTTGTTTTAGAATTGCACCATTCTTGAGCTTTGATAACGAATTTTGGGAAACATTAAGCTCCCCTGTTATTTTGATATGTATGGATCTACCTCACAAAGCGTTGATCAACATTTTGTGCATAAAAATGTGCCACAAGAAACAACATAGAATCTGCATTTGGAAAAAAATTTGTTTGACTAAAAGTGACAAATATCATGACAAATAAATGAACCATTCTATGATAAAATGCATGGATATCCATCATTATGCTTCCATGAACAAGTAGCAAAATATAAATGAACAAGTATAGTGGATGATAGTTGTGATGTCATATCTCACACACATAACAATGCACATCGGTGGGAAAATGCCATTTCAACTAATCGATGGAATTTTTGAAATCAATATGACATGTACAAGTTAATGTATAAAGTGCAGGTTAGTAGTTACAATACAACCATAATGTTAGTTTATGCAACTGGTGTTTTATTTCTTATGCAACTTGTTTGTATTTGTGCAATCATATTCTTGTTCCTTCCATTCTGTAACTTTTTTTTGTTGGTTATGGCAGAATTGATCCAAAGAGAGATCCTTTCACCTCAATGCATCTATGAAACATCCAAGGATATTTTCTTAATAGTGCAAGTATATTACTTGGATTCTTTTAACCCTAGCACATCAAGCAAATAATAACATCAATTTTCTCTTTCCTCTAGTGCCTCCTCCCATCTTGAAATTTTCTAGCATGTTTTTCCTTCTTATTTTTTTGGATTATTTAAGATCTTGAAGCAATTTTTTGTTGTTATCTAGCTCTCCTAAACCACCATATTCATCTTGAAAATGTAACTTCTCAAGAGAAGTGATTTTATTCATACTATTTATCTGTTGAACCTATTTTAAGACAATACACTCATCCTTTGTGCACGAAGCAAATTTTATGAAGTGTTCTAGTTTCCAAATTGTGTAGTAGATATAATACTTTTAAAAATTTAATTTCTAAAGATCTTAAAACCAAAGTTTCATTAAATACGTGTGACTGAATGTTTCAACAATCTTTAAAAGGTTTCTATTTATTTTGTCTGACATGATCCTTTCCTGGAATATACCCTACTCCTAGAAGCCTCACACTCCAGAGCCTCATGTCTCCCTCTGAAGTCAGACTCCCTCTAAGTCTATTGACTCCCTCCAAGTCTACACAACCTCTATAACTACCTACTCCCTGTCCATTTTCCTCTGCACAGTATTGGGAGTATGCTCCTCCCCACTAGATCCTTAGGACTAAGTCCCTCTAAACTCTGGCTCCCTCTGAGCTTGTACCACTAGTGGAGCTACCTTCTTCACCATTAGTGGAGATACTTCCTCCTTTTATACCTATGTTGCTTGTGGGGCTACCTGCCTCACCATTGGTGGAGCTACCTTCTCCTCCTCATCTGCCTCTCTGCTACTACTAGTCACAACTCTCATAGGATGGCCCCTAATCCAACATAGGTTTCCCTCCCTAACTCCAAGAACCATCGCTTTTTTGAAGCTAGATTGCATGGGCACAAATAATACCTTACCATCCCGAAACAACACTGCATAGTCCCTCTCCTCAATCATTGAGTCTGAGAACACGCCCCTGGCACCCATAACACATTTTCCACTCACAACACATCCCTGGACTCTGTCCAGAATACCACTGCTCCAAATTCATGTACTACATGCTTGATCCTCATACCAAACTCCTCGTACATACTTGATTCAAACATTGTGAAGCTCACGAACAAATCATATGCTCTTTTCATCTGTTGGTGGCTCCCATTGTATAAGAACCATGCAATCCTCCAAGGAAAGAATCCTACTTACCCAAGTCATGGTCATCCAATGAAATTCTGTCGAAGTCCATCATCCAAGTCACCAAACTCTCTGTGTCTACACACAAGTTGCAACTGAACCTGTGTCCTCTCTTTGAACAGTCCAAAGTTGTGGATGACACTTAGTCTAGCCCACTCTGTACCTCCACAATTCATCTCTTCAAATGTACTCATCCTCTTGGGTGAAATTCCTCATACACTGTCATACCTTGACAATGTGCAACTCTTCGGCCCAATGAATACTCTATCTCTTCAACCTAAAATACGCATGAATCCATCTTATCTGTTCCAAAGCACCTGAGATGCACCCATCGCAAATCACCATGAAAAGCCACTAGAATTCCATCCATGGGGTTGGAAACCTGGCACACAACATACTGTTGTGATCTGGGATCTCCACCAATCCACTAAAACTCCCAACCTACCAAACCACCGAGCTACAATAGTCCACAACTCCTCATTTTGATAGTTTGATCCATGTCTCAAACCAGAGATGATATAACCTGCTTCCACCTCCAAAAGCATTGTAGCTCCCTCTCATAGTTATCACCTGTGACCTTCCTAGAAAAAGAACAAGAACAACACTCTTCCATTGTTGTATCCCAAAATGTGTCTCAAGATGACCCCCTTCTCTTTAGATCCCAAGCTCTGATACCATGTCAATTTTCACATACAACTCTATGTGACTTATTTCAACTCTGAAAATTGCTTCCTAGTGATCTAATAATAAACTCTAGTTGATATCACTGAAAAAAATTTACACTGAAATTATTGGTTGAAAATATATGCAACGGAAACAACAAGATTAGAGATGAATCATCAATACACATGAGACAAAATTTTTATGTTATGTAACCTTTCCAATTTCATAAATTCCGAGGGAAAAACCAGCCCTCCCAACCAAGACAAATCCACCAAAATTCTAAGGACAACCTTGTCCTCCAATAACACAAAATATCAGAAAACCAAGCCTCAACAAATCCCTATAAATTTCTTCTACCCACAAATCCGATGCATATCACCTGTACGACCTGTTGACATCACTTGTATTGTTGTTGATGTCATCCTATATGGACTTGCCCTTGCCTAGAAAACCTTGTACAATTATACATGATTCACCTTACTGCAACCTACGTACATACATGACTGTGCCTCATTGAAACCTACATATACGCGACTGTGACTCACTACGACCTACATACATACGCAACTACTCCCACTGCAAACTATGTACATATGTGATTCCTCCCACTACAAGCCATGTACATGTACAAAAAAACTTGTACATACACCTTCGTGTGATTTTCTCTCTACGACTTCCTCTCTCCTAGGCCAGATTTTCCATGATTGCAGAATTTCCCTTTACTGAAATCTCCAAGCCTCCTAGCACAAGTGCTCACTCACTTATGCCAACTCCATCCTTTAACACACTCTACACCGTGAAATGTCACAAATACCTCTCTCCTTCATATATATGACTTAGGGGTCATCATATAAGCCCCTCCACAAGTCAACATCAAATTAGACTTTCTTATGGGTGTGAAGCCCCAACACAAATCCACAAATCCCACAACCAAACCCATGAATCCCTAGCTTCATTCCAATGGTAGTTTTCTTCAAACAAAGAGTGTAATGCAGTGCCCGTGATTATTTCCACATGCCCAACAGCTAGGGAACATGAGAATACCTTCCCTGAGCTAAATAAAATCAACAAAGGTTGTTTTAAATTTTCTTGTATGCATCTTTAAATAGAAGCTACTAGCCAAAAACCATTTATGAATAACCATTTTGATTTATTCTCTCATGTGTAATATTCAAGACCAAAATAGATATAGGATTCAAAGCAGAGGCTCCCTAAAAAAAGGGAGGTGGACTTCTAACTTGGTTTCCTCAACTACCTAATAAAGGTAGCTTCCTTTAAGGACATTGTCTTATTTGTCAAGGATTATAGTAGTGGAATCCCTAATGTTGGCGTGCTTAGTTAAGACACAACATTCTAACAGTAAAATCATTTCAAAAATAAAAAACTACAAGCAAGAATGAGTTTCCTTTTGGTGTTTAAAATAAACAAAATGCAAACTATTCAAGTAATATATTTAATTATCACAATTGATGAAAATTCTCTGAATCTTGGCATAAATGCTAGATATTAAACACTACTTGAAAGTTAGTTACAACAAATTGAAATAGAAGTTAAATATTGCAACATTGATTTTTATTTGCTTTTAATAGTTTTTTATATTTTTAATTATGGATATTTGACATACTGTATCAGAGCAAACTTACAACACTTGGGGCTATATGAAATCGAAAAATTAGTGATGTTATTATATGATTGGAAAATATAAAATTTTTATTCTATTATATAACATTGTTTTCGCAGAGAAAGAGAATGAAATGATACAAACATCATGGAATATGCACTTCACATCCCTTAAATTGAAATTTGTGAGAGGAGAGAGACTCCTCCAAACATGGAAAATATCATGAGATTTCTGAAAGTAGATAATGAAACGATTATCAAAGCCCAAGAATAATAGAGGGAACTGAATGTCATTTTGTTACAAAGCTTGACTGTGATTCGGAAAAACATGCAACATGGACAAATATCAAGTAACACGGGTAAAATTCCTTCAAGAAAGAGGCATGTTAGCATAAAAAATTAGAATTCCAATGATGATATTGATACAACATCAGATTCTTCAAGTCGGAATACAACTACTTCTGATGAATCCATCAATAATGGGTTCAAACCTTCTTCTAGGCATAAGAAGAAGAAAAACTCCAAAACTGCTTATAGGGGGGGTTCTAAAAGATAAAATTGCCTACCTTTAATGGTGAGGTGAAGTCTGGTGAGGAATATGAGGCATGGATTCTTGGAATGAGAAAGTATTTTTAGGTGCATGATTACTCTAGAAACATGAAGGATAGAGTGGTTATTTACAACATGAAAAATGGAGCGTCCGCCTGATGGGAGGATCTCAAGAATGTAAAGAAACTCAGTGAAAAGAAAACCACTTAGAAACTATTTAAAACGTACTTTCATCATAAGTATTTATCAAAGAGGTATTATGATGGAAAAATTAAGGCATTTCATGAGATGAAATTGGGTCAATCAACTATGGATTACTATGCAAGTAAATTTTTGAAACTGCTAAGGTATGTTCCATATATCAAAGATGAAAAAGTGAAGATTCAATGTTTCCTTAGTGGATTTCCTCAATCTTAAAGAGACTGGATTTAATTTGATGAGACTAAGGCTCTTGATGATACCATAAGAAAGGCTAAGTATTGTTATGAGAAAAACAAGAACAAACTAGAATTCCGAAAGATTTGGAAGGAAAAGAAAAAGGGAAATTTTGAGCAGAGAAAGAAAGGATTTAAACCTTCAGACTATAAGAATCAATAAAGAAGTTTTAAACCAAACCATTAAGTACAAAGCAACTTCCAACCAAATTTTCCATCTCAGATTGTAGCCAAACCGACAGAATCAGTAGCAAGAAAGCCAAGGGATCCTTGGAAAAGGCCCCTCAAGTGTTGGGGATGTAGAGAAGAGAATCTACTCATGGACTGCCCTCATAGGAAGGAAACTAAAAAGACTACATAACCATACAAGAAGCTACAATAGTGCATTATGTAACAAATATTATTCCTAAAATATATGTTGCATTAGAGGATTACAAGCAAACCACCAAGCATCAATGGTGGAAGTTGATGGTAAGATTTCTAAGAAAGCTATTTCTATTCTAACTAACCCTGGATCTAGTCATAGCTACATTTCACCTAATATTGTTGATACGTGTGTTCCTCAGAAAAGAAAAAACAATAAATCCTAGTTAGTCCAGTTGTCTACAAGAGTAAAGAGAAAGGTCAGTGAATTGATAGAATATTAATGGATTGTTGATAAGGGTGAATTTGAATATTTTACCTTTAGATTCGTATGATTCCTTAGTTGACATGGACTCGCTAACAACACACAAAGTAAAATTATATTGCTAAAATAAGACCTTTGAATGCATATATGATGAAGGGAATCCAAGTTTAGTGAAAGGCACTCCGCGAACCATCCCTATTAGACATATTTCTACCTTACAAATAAAATGGAGTTTCAAAAAAGGTTTTCAATTATATGCAATTCATGTATTGGACTCAACAAAAAACAAAGATTCAAAGTTTTAAGACTATCCAATACTCCAAGAATTTAAGGATGTTTTTCCAGAGGAGATACCGAGTTTACCTCCTAAAAGAGATATTGATTTTTCAATCGCTCTCGTGCCTGGTTCTACACCTATATCAAGAGCTCCATACAAAATAAGTACACTTTATTTAATGGAACTAAACATGTAAATAAAAGATTTTCTAAACAAAGGGATATCCGACCAAGGGTGTCACCTTGGGGAGAAAACGTACTATTTGTGAAGAAAAAGGATGGTACTCTTATATTATGCATTGATTATAGACAATTAAACAAAGTGACAGTGAAAAACAAGTACCATTTTCCCCAAATTGATGATATGTTCAATCAAGTACAAGGAGGAAAAATATTTTCAAAGATTGACTTGAGATCAAGGTATCATAAAGTCAGAATTAAAGATGAATATATTCATAAGAAAACCTTCAAAACATGGTACTTTCATTATGATTTCATGGTGGTATCATTTGAAATTACCAATGCATTAACTACATTGATGTGTCTCATGAACAACGTTTTCAACAAATATCTGGATAAGTTTGTATTGGTATTTATCGATGACATCCTTATCTAATATAAATCATAAGAAGAACATGAAGAGCATATCATATTGGTTTTTCATACACTTATAGAACATCAGTTCTATTCCAAGTTCAATAAATGTGATTTATATCAAAGGAAGATACATTATTTGGGACACATCATATCATATTAGGGAATATTAGTTGATCCAAAAAAAACAAGGCCATTATGAACTAGCCCACTCTGAAGAATGTGACAGATGTAAGGTCACCTATGGGACTGGAAGGATACTACAGAAGATTCATAGAAGGATTTAAAAAAATTGTCCATCCCATAACCTCTTTGTAAAAGAAAGGAGTAAATTTTGTGTGGTCTAGTAAATGTGAAGAAAACTTTCAACAATTGAAGCATCTTCTAACAAATGTGTTGGTACTAGATATTGTTGATCTAAACAAAGACTTCACAGTGTGTACATGTGCATGTAAGGAAGGATTGAGTGGAGATCTTATGTAAGATAATCATGTGGTAAGTTATGAATCCAATAAATTAAAGGAGGTTGAAAGAAATTATATTACCCATGACCTAAAACTTGCAGCCATAATACATGCACTGAAGATGTGGTGACACTACTTGATGGGTAGAAAATTTGTTTTGCTGACAAACCATAGTGGATTAAAACATCTTTTTGATCAGCTTCACTTGAAGTCTAGACATGCTATATGGTTAACATTCATCAGTGAGTATGATTTTTAAATCAGACACATAAAGGGAAAAGAGAACAAGAAAGCAAGTGCACTAAAAAAGGAGTATGCAGGTTATACACTTAGTAGCTATCAACATTTGTGAATCTTATTTGAATTCCAAGATAAAAGAATCATTATGTAAGGATGAGTACTTTCTACATTTAAAGGAAGGATTACAACAAGAGCCACCAAACCAAAAATATGATGGCTATCAAATAATTGAAGAAGGATTGGCGATCTATAAGGATAGATTGTACATTTTTTATGTGGAGGATGTAAAGAGACCTATCTTGGATGAAATGCACAAAAAACCTTACTTAGAACATCCAGGTTATCAGAAAATGATTACTATAGTAAGAAAATAGTATTTTTGGCCTAGAATGAAAAAGGAAATCGCTAACTATATTGAAAAATGCTTAGAATGTCAACGGGTTAAAGAAGAATATAAACATCCAACAAGCTTGTTGCAAAATTTACCCATTCCTGAATGGAAATGGGAAGTGATCAACAAGGAATTTATTACAAGTTTTCCAAAGATAGTGAAACCACTTGATGCCATCATGGTTGTAGTTGAAAAATTAAGCAAGGTTGCTCAGTTCTTTCATGTAAAGTCCACATTTAAAGCAGTCAATGTTGCATATTTTTTCATGAAAGAAATATTTAGATTGCATGGAATACCTACCATGATCATATTTGAAAGAGACTCAAATTTTACCTCAATATTTTGGAAGGAATTGTGTGAAGGATTGGGTACACAGTTAAATTTCAACACCGCGTATCATCCACAATCACATGGGAAAATGAAAAGAACAAACCAAATACTGGAAGATGTGCTTTGCATGTACATCATGGATAAACCAAGTAAATGGGAGGAGTACCTGCATTTGGTCAAGTTTTCCAATAACAATGGTTATCAAATATCTTTAAAGATGAGTCATTTTGAGGCACTATATGGTAGAAGGTGTAATATGCTGG
>ML787176.1:439518-452143 GCA_009831015.1 Picea engelmannii
TCTGCCTGCTCTCTTCTTTGGCCTCTTGCTCTTGATCTCCCTTTCCGGGCTTGCTGCCAACCTTCCTCTCCTTCTTTTTCTGTAGCAGTTGGGGGTGCTTTTGGGCAGTTTCTAAGGAAGTGTCCATATTCGTGGCATCCTCTACACTTGAACGGAAGCTGTTTGTAATCCAACTTTTGTAAATGGTTCCAGACTCCGACCTTGATCTTGATAGCTTTTGGTAGGCCGACTTCCAGATCTACCTCTACGCAGATGCGTGCACAAGAGTATTGATCCTTTGGATCTGCTCGATCAATGTAGCGCCCGAGACCATTGCCGATTGCTTGGAGAGATGTGGTATTCCAACAATGGATTGGGAGATTGGGAAGTCTGACCCAGACCGAGACGTCTTTGGGAATTTCTGAGGCAGGATCGAAGCTCGGAGTCCATCTATTCAGATAAAGCCCTTGAGTGCCCATGAAGTAAGGGTTGTTCCTGAAGATTAGGTCTCTGTCCTCCTGGGATATAAATTCGAAGATGAAAAAGCCACGTCCGACCGCATAGCTGGTAACACTGTTTGTGATCAACGGTCGCCAGTTTCGCTGGACCCAGTTTTCTGTGGATCTGGATGAGGGCCAGAGGCCCATGAATTGACCAATGAGATCACGTTCAGAGAGCGAGAGGGCGATTTTCATCGGTTGGTCAGGAGGAAGATCTATTTCTGGAATATCCTTCATTTTTTTGACGAAGCTGGGGGCTTCTGCTGTGACCGATTGCTTGCTACACGCCTCTACCAGTCGGCGGAAAGAGGAGGCAGGGGAAGGAGGGGGCGGCGGCTCCCCTCCCTGACCTTCCATGGCGGCTTAAACCCTAACACACCAGGATGCGTGAGGATTCTCAAATCGCGAGTTTACATTCCCTTGTTATTAGTCCCTACATACTTTAAAAAAAATGTGAAATCGAGTGTTTAAAAATTGTTAGCAATTAATGTTAAGAAGTTCATTTTTAGTAAAAAGTCAAATAAAAAATTAATGTTGATTACATTTCAATCCATCTATTTACTCTCTCTGCAACATTTTCATAAATCTTTTACTCTCTTTTCCACTCAGATTATGAACAATATTATCGAGTTTCTTCAACTTTTTCCTCTACATGACACTACACATAACTAATTTGAACTTACAAATAATTCAAATATTTTAAATTTTTAATAAAACTTAAAGAACTTGCCTCTCTCTCTTCTTGGGATGAGATACCATTGCACTTGCTGCAATAAGATGTTTTATTTGAACTTCTATTAGCCATCTTGTATAAAAAAATCAAGAATCATCAGAAATAGAAATTATGAAATTTGTATACAATCTAGTATTTCAATGCACGCCATTAAACAGAACGTCCCAGGGTGTCAAACATATAAACGCACCGGTGTGTACTATTAATCATTACACACCTCTAACTCGTACACATTTGATACAAAACTAAGTACTATTTTTTTTTTTTGACCAATCGGTGTTTTTCACAGATATATTTGCCCCGGTGCATTTTTCTATAAAGTGAGCATCATATCGCTACCTGTGTACAGTGCGCACCAATGCAATTTTACTGTACAGTGCACATTACATAACACATAAATGTTTTTGATAAAATCAATGACAATGACAAGGTTGACAAGGTTTGTGATCCAATCCAATGAGTGGTACCATTGCAACAGATACCAATTGCCCCATATGCAACCAAATAAACCTTATAAAAATCTATTCCTTAAAAAAAGGGGGAACTAAGAAAAGAAACAAGAAAGTTAGGGCTTCCAATATCAAAGGTAACTATGAAACTTTTTTTTAACATGCATTGAAAATAGTTTGAATCAAATAGGGAAAGATTGAAACGATTAGTAGAATGAAATCACATCCCTAAAATTTATTCTCTATAGATTTGTATGTTCCTTACAGATCCCTTTCAATTTTTTCTCTTCAAGAAAATCTACCCACTGGAAAGGATTTGGTCATAAATATCTCTTCCACAAATCTTCCCTCTAAATTATACCAAAAAATGAAATAATGAATAGTTTTTTAATTTATAAACAAATACATTTCGAAAAATGAAATTCCCTCTCTTTTTTTGTTGTGTTTCTTCATTGTATATACTGTATCGGTGCACTACAAAGAACATCAATACACTTTGTATGTATAAACACTTGATAAAATATATTTTTGAAAAATTAAATTTGTCGTCAAATCGGTGTGCCACATAGATTCATACGCCCCGGTGCGTATATACGTAAAAATGAATCGATACCAATTTTATCGATACAATAGAAATGCAAACCTCCACAATTAAAATTTATGGATATTTTTCTTTGCAGAGGTTCTAATAGAGGTCATTTTTCGGTGTGTTTCATAGGGTAGCACATTGATGTGTTCTCTATATACAAACACACTGGTGCATAAGCAAATAATTAAAAGCACTGATAACTTTTAATATCAAATTTATGCATGTATTGATGATGGTTCTGGCTCAAATGTAGGGAAAAGAAAGTTATAATGTCAAATGGCCAATACTTTAGATTCCAACTCATTCCATATCGTTGCAAATTTGTCAACTTCTCCCACATTGTTTGAAATAAGTCTATATTTTATTTATAATTCATTTATTTGATGAATTTATGTCATTTGTGCACATGCATTTGAATAATTGTTCATTGAATTTTGTAGGACCATAAATTAGGATCGATTTTGGATGAGTAAGATATTCCACCAGTGCAAAAATGTTGCAAGCTCTTATCAAGAGAAAGATACTGTAGGGAAATTTTTTATGAAAATGGGCAGTTGCTTTACTCTTCCAATTGTAACATGCCATCTTCCAGTAACATGTAGCTTGGGTAAATGGTATTACACTGTGAAATGGATCTCTTTTATGACACGCCAGTGGTATGTGGTTGTTCAAAATGTAAAGGATTGAAGATGAAACCTCAACATGTCACATTGTCCCATTATATTAATGATCGACTACCCAAACTTGATGGTCTAATACCTCCCACTATGGTCAAGAATCCAATAGGTGATATAAAAAAGACACTTAGGAAATCTTCCATATGCTCCCTTTTTGAAAATTTGGAAGCCAAATCAACTATGTTTCGTCCTAAATTGGCCAACCCATCTCCTTATGTTGATTCAACAAAGATTTCTTAAAGTGATCCAAAGTCTGATATAAATACTACCCGAAACATCACTACTAGGAGACCCAAAAAGTTGTATGAGCTAAGAGAAAAAATGTACAAGTACACACCAAAGTTTGTTCAATTGTTGAAAGGTAGCGATGACCTCCCTCTTCCTCTACATCTACAAAGTAAATACCAAACCTGTTACAACCAAACTTTGTATGGTGCTTTCCCATCTTCCATGCCTATACTCGATGTTGGAACTAAATTCTCTTTTTGTGGTAATAGTTATATGATTGCCAAGTCTAAAATAAATGTGGCAAATCTTGATTTGTTTATCCTTTCACATGTATCTATTCCTCCCAAACAATTAGTAGCACTTATATCATTTTGTAATCCTCTTTATAGTCGATCTGATTACTTGAATATTTTCAAACACAAACACAATATTTTCATGTATAGTATGTGCATGAATGGTTATGCTTCTAGAAACTTTAATAGAAAAAACTTGTTATATTTGTTCATGTTTTACGCATTAGTAATTAGTGTTATATTTTTGGAGAACTATGTTAGGTATAGTAAAATTGTCTTGACATTTTGATCCCACAGTTGGGATCATCCTCAGGAGTATCTTAAGCTCATTGATTGACAACTATTATCTTTTTTAATTTATAATAATAATGTCCAAGTTTTATGATTAGTGGTCGACTTATGCAATTGGACCATTATTATCATTTTTATGATTGGTGGTCGAAACGTCGAGAAAGTTTCACTATACTTAATGAAGTTCTACAAAAACATAACACTAATTAATGTTGCATAAAACATGAACAAATTAAATGTTTCCATCCAAGTAAGGGAGGCGCTAGAAGACATCTGATTGTTTGAAAGAACACAGATCAAAATGGCTCATAAACTGGCAAATTTATCTTTTCTTAAAAAATGCAGAGATGAAAAAGTAATTCCACACTTCGCAACTATCAAACACCACCTCAATAACAAAAGGAACAATGAAATATTCATAAACTCGAGTTTTTATTTGGTACATACAAAAATTAGGGTTGTGAGGAAGGCAATAAATAACATATGAGAAAAATTATACGATTGAGACATCAAGCTAGAAAATAAGATAAGAACAAACATATGGATAGAGTTGGAATTAGTGGTGGAAATACAAATGCAATTTTTTAGATAAAACAACAGATAAACAAAACAGAAAGTTTAAAATGATCCACTTGACCCAGAATGCACACATAAACAACCCAAAGGTTATAAAAAAAAACCACTCATCCCATAATGCATGCATAGATAACCGGAACAATAGAGCATACAATCACATGGTCAATGTCTTAGGTCTGGAACTAAACGAAGCCATGCAATATCTCTTAGGTTTTGGGTTAAATTATGTTGTCACCTCAGAGAAAATACCAATCAAAGAGTTAATCTGTGACATCAAGAATGCTATATATGGGCTCCCTGAAGATAAATCTTATGAGCTAAGACAAGAGTGCACGATGGTGGTAAAAATAGAAAAACCACCAGAAAGGAACTTATCAAAAGATGAAATATTTTTGTTAAAAAACCCAAGGAAGAACAAAGACATCATAATTCTAAAAGAAGACAAAGGCAATGCGATTGTAGTAATGAATACAAAGGATTATGATTAAAAAATGTTGTAACATTTGTCCTCCAAAATCTATAAGAAACTTGACTCAGACCCAAGAAAAAATATAGAGAAAGAGGTAACAATAGCCATAAAAAATTCAATGCTTGATGATGAAACTAAAAACAAATTACTTCCAAAAAATACCATTGCACCATGAATCTATGGAGCTCCTAAGATACATAAAGAAAATATTCCATTGAGACCAATATTAGCAAACATGATTGGTTCCCCCACATACAAGTTATCAAAATTCCTCGCAAAGAAACTTAAAGGATTGATAGGACACACACCGTATTTTGTGAAAGACTCCACTAAAATGGTTGAGAAAATCAAGAACATGAAAATTCAAAAAGAGGACTTACTGGTAAGTTTTGATGTAGTTTCATTGTTCACAAAATTCCCAATAGATGATGCTATCAAAGTCGACCGACGAAGATACAACAAAATTAGTAAGAGTATGCTTAAAATCAACATATTTTAGCTTTTATGGTTGCTTCTATGAATAAGTTGAAGGTGTGGCTATGGGATCCCTGCTATCCCCGGTGGTACTCAATTTATACATGGAGAAATTTCAAGAACAAGCTATTAGATCTTATCCCCAAAAACCGAAAATGTGGAACAAATATGTTGATGATACATATGTAGTGTAGACACATGGAAGAGAGAGCCTAAATGATTTTCTCAATCACCTAAACAGTCAAGTGGAAAGCATAAATCTCACCATGGAATTAGAGGAAAATAATTGCATACCCTTCCTAGATATCCTCATATCCAAGAAAAACAATGGTGCGCTATCACACCAAGTATATTGAAATAAAACCCACACGGACTAATACCTGCATGAAAGCTCGCACCACCACCCTGCATAGAATGTTGGAGTTATCAACACATTAGTAACTCGAGCAATTAGAATATCTGATGCAGAGACACTGAGCAAGAACCAAAACACCCGGAGAACGTATTCAAAAGAAATGGATATCATGAAAAATAATTTAACATGGTGGTTTTAAAGGTTAGAAGAGGACCTAGGAATAGGAATAGTGATGATGAAGAAGGAGGCTGAAATATAAACCTTCCATACATCAAAGGGACCATGAAAAAGATTGCAAAGATTCTAAAAAAGGGCAACATCAAGGTCTCTTTCTCTCCTCCTAACACACTAAGAAAGTTTTTGGACCATGCTAAGGATTCCTTAAACCCTAGACTACAAAGTGAATTATATTCCATCACATGCTCATGTGGAATACAATATATTGGAGAGACAGGTAGATCCTTTCAAGTCAGGATTAAAGAACATAGTGTTGACATCAAACACAACCAAAGCAAAAAATCAGCACTAGCAGAACACTATGAAAAGTCAGGACACCACATATGCATTGAGAACATGAAATGCATAGCCAAAATAGAGCATTCTGGTAAAAGGAAAATAAGAGAGGCCTTAGAAATTGAACTAAATAGGAATAACCTAAATAGAGATGAGGGATTTAAAATCAACAAAGCGTGGAAACTTATTTTGCACAAATTAAAAAATAATAATAATGGTCCAAATGCATAAGTCGGCCACTAATCATAAAACTTGGACATTATTATTATAAATTAAAAAAGATAATAGTTGTCAATCAGTAAGCTTAAGCTACTCCTGAGGATGATCCTAGCTATGGGATTGAAACGTCGAGAAAGTTTCACTGTACCTAACAAAATTCTCCAAAAAAATAACACTAACATGTTGTATATCGACGGTCATCCACGAACTCATGGGAACATCACAAGGTCCATAAATAGTTGCAAGGACTCATTATTTAGTGCAAATGGCTCCTTTGAGGAACACTCCAATGACAAAGAGTTTTTTATTAAAAGGAAGGCATCCAGATTTGTTGTTGTGCATGCAATATGTAGTTGTTTCATGGTGACAATTTTTTAATAAACTATAAATTTCGTAGACCACCAACCGCTCGTAAAAAATTCCTTGCATTGGGTCTACCTTTAGACGTCCCCTTGGGGCGTAAGAAAAAAATGATTAAATAATTATATTTTCGGATTTTCAATGGAACTAATGTAAATGTATATCTTAATTCGATATTTATTTTATAAAGTGGTTGGTTGCATGTTACACTCATTACATAAAACTTGGACATTATTATTATAAATTAAAAAAGATAATAGTTGTCAATCAGTAAGCTTAAGCTACTCCTGAGGATGATCCTAGCTATGGGATTGAAATGTCGAGAAAGTTTCACTATACCTAACACAATTCTCCAAAAACATAACACTAACATGTTGTATATCGACGGTCATCCACGAACTCATGGGAACATCACAAGGTTCATAAATAGTTGCAGGGACTCATTATTTAGTGCAAATGGCTCCTTTGAGGAACACTCCAATGACAAAGAGTTTTTTATTAAAAGGAAGGCATCCAGATTTGTTGTTGTGCATGCAATATGTAGTTTGTTTCATGGTGACAATTTTTTAATAAACTATAAATTTCGTAGACTACTAACCGCTCGTAAAAAATTCCTTGCATTGGGTCTACCTTTAGACGTCCCCTTGGGGCGTAAGAAAAAAATGATTAAATAATTATATTTTTGGATTTTCAATGGAACTAATGTAAATGTATATCTTAATTCGATATTTATTTTATAAAGTGGTTGGTTGCATGTTACACTCATTACATAAAAGATGGGGACTAAAGTCTCTATAACATCTACACATAGACTTTTCTTTATTTTATTTATTACTTTTGCTTAATATTTTTTATATTTTTAAATATTAATATAAAATTAATTAAATTTAATATTCTTTTAACCTTTACAAATTAATTAATTTCTTCACTAATGAAATCAAATACTTACATTTCCTTATGAGGAGATTCATAATTAAGTTGTTGGTAGAGCAAAAAATCATAAATTCATTTAAAGCAAATTGTGTATATTAAATTTCATTATTATTAATGATTTCATTTTTTTATTTACTATATATATATATATATATATATATATATATATATATATATATATATATATATTAAATTCATTATTATTAGTGATTTTGTTTTCGTATTTAATAATTAGTATTATAATTATTTTCTTAAAATATAACAATTATAGATTTAATTATGAACAATTATTATAATGTTATCAATAAAATAAATGAGAAAATAATAATTCATAAAAGTAATTTTTCTTTGTTAACATGTTTAATCAACATATTGTATCTTGGTAGAAATTAAACAATTCACATTGAAGAAGAACTAAACATTATATGGAATTAATAGTTATAAGTTATTGAACCAAAGTAAATGATTTAATAAAACTAAAGTTAAACATTATATGGCAACTCTAAATTCTAATGAGTGATACATCTTAAATTTAATTGAAAAACAAAGAAATCATTAGCGTACTTATAATACATTTTAAAAATCAAACAACAACAACATCAATTGTTATGATCAACATGATTTGAAAAAACACAATATACATATGTGTTATATTGTTTATAGTGCACTAGTGTGATTGAAAGTGCATCGGTGCAGTTGTTACGTAAAAATGCATCGAGAAACCATTTAATTGACAAAGTACGTATGCAAACTTCCACAATTAAATTTTTGTGGAGGTAACCACTCTTCGATGCCTCTCATAATTTAGTGCATGGACTCGATCCTCTGCTACTTCCTCGGTTCCCTGCCTCGCATCTCCTCCTCCGTGGGCTGCTCGAATTTCTCCAAGATGTTGTCCTCATCATTCTTGTAGTCATAATATGAAGTGGGATCAATTCACTTGTAAATCACATACCTACACCTCCTTTTCTTCACCAAGAGGGGGCTTATCGAATAGCTCTTTTATAATGGGGAGGAATCTCATAGCCCTGAAGTACTTGTAATTGGGGCCCTTGTTGGTGGTACCCGATACATCAACTTTGTTCCCTTCCAAGTGCGTCATCTTGGCCCCTACTTTGGCATAATTATGACTGTCAAGTTGTATGATCAGAGCTTCCCAATACCCCTTTTCTGTGATCAACAAGAAATGACCCTGGCGGATGTCTTAATTATAACACTTTTTCAACCTCAAAAATGACCTAAGGTCCATATTGTATATTTAATAGAAGTTAAGAAGAACATTTGAAAAAACAACCGATCATCCATAAGCTTTGTCATCATGCCTTATCGCTAAATATTAGGCATGTCCTTGGCATCGACCTACTCCTCCATGAGATCCTCACCCATGTACTTACTAAGAAGCTCATGTTTCTTCTTCTCCACAACAGGGGTGATTTTAAGAACCCCCCTAAATTTATATATATAATAAATGGGCGAATCCCCATGATACATAGGAAAAATTGAAGGCTATTTTATCAATAATATAATATGTATATATAATGTTTTAGCGAATGTTTTAGTCAATTATATAATCTTGTAAAATCTTGGCGAATCTTTCACTGAATTATAAAATCTTGTAAAATCTTGGTGAATCTTTCATTGAATTATAAAACCTTATAAAGTCTTGGTGATTTTTTGATAAAGTATAAAACCATAAATAATAATAGGAAAATGTATTTATTAAACTGTAATATACTCATTTTACATATTTGGAAAAATAAATATAATTTGTCCATTTTCTAGACAACGTTGCATGCATCAGGCGTTGTGTTTGTCAAGGATCTCATTGTTATGATGCCTTATGACACTGGAGGTGGACAGACAAGGCAATAAACTCCATGTCAACAAAAAATGGTATCATACTAGATAGTAGTGATGATGAATTTGAAGGACTATTGAAATCCTAGTAAAGTGCACCACTAACCACTAGTGAATTGTGTTGGATGCCAGCTATCAGATCCCTTTGAGTGGGATCTTTCTATTACATAAATCAAATCCAAAAATAACCTAAAGGGTGGTGCCCCTTCTACTGCCCATTACAACATAAAGCATGCTTGAATATTTCACCCTCTCTATTGTTTCATTATCTCCAAGTATCACCCTTGTTTTTGTGTTAAAAATAGTCAACTTTTCCTTGAAGGTTGTACCCTGCCATGAGTAAAAAATGTGAAATAATAGATCTAGAAGTGTGTACTACTGGGAATAGGCCTCAAGAAATGATTATTTCATCACAAAAAACCTTGCAATAATCTCATAATAAATCACCCTATTGATGGCATGCTTCTAGAACCTTGCTACCAATAAACTCCCCACATGCTACATCCTTTTGTTGGTTGTTCAAGGCCAATTCAGTGACAAGCATAAGGTCAACATTGAGGATGATCATGATTCTGAACTGGATATCAACAAGGATATCAACTGGAATATCTACAGGATTATCCCTTAAACCTACTAATAGAAATATCTGGTGAATCACATTTTATGCTAATATCACAATGTATTTCACAAAATGAAAGAACATTGACACCATCTTCTAGAGATAGTAGAAGTAATTTATCTAGATATCCCATATCCATCATTCTATAGATAACCATTAGCTTCTTTGCAATTACTTTTGAAAGATATACTACAAGCTTAATACTATGTTTATGCTTGTTTTCCTTTGCTACCGTATCATGATCTTTCTAAAGTAATGTCGAGGTATCCTTTCTACATTTTTCAAAGTATCTAGCTGAAACCCCTGTAGAAGATTTCTTATCAATTCCATTTACAAACACAATATGAATATGCAACAATTTTTGTAGACTTATGGTGTAATCTATCGTAGTGCATGGATCTATGACAATTCCTTTTGGACTAATGGGATGGGTGACTTGATGTCTTCTGAACTAGTCAACACAAACATTCAAATGAGATCCACCCTTGCATGTTTTCTACACAAAATAATAGTATTGAAATCTGTTTCTTGATCTTGTAATTCTGGAACTCTGGAACATGCCTGATGCATGAAAAAGCAAAGCCATGGCGAGCATGTATATGGATAATGGAACCACATTCACATGTAAAACTCATGACCCCTTCATGTTGAATGAGTCTATATAGATTGCAATAGTCATTATATGACAACCAAGCTTCAAAACCACAGACAAATGTTTGTCCTTCCTTGGGATGATATCTACCAAATCTACTTATTACAAATTTTGGAGAATCCCTAAAATACCTAGAGGGGTCTTCAGTGCTAATGGAATTAACCACATGATGTAAAATAATGTGAATGCATTCACTCCTTTTAACTAAGTTAATTAAATAATCAATACAATAATTAACCGGACACTAAGGACAACCATAGATTTTTCTCATCATCTTGCATGTGACCATCTTCGATCCTTCTTTGGTAAGTAGATCTGCCAGACAGTTATCTTTGTCAGGTTTGTATTCCATGGAGAAATTAAACCCATGCAACCATGCACTCCAATGCATGACACATTGTTGCCTTGTTCCAACAGCCTTTTATTCTGCAAAATACTCTACATATGCTTAAGATCAGTATGAACTATGAAATTGACAGGTTTAAGAAGTAACATGAACAATTTGATGTCGTTCTTGACTGCTAGGATTTATTTATATGATGACGGATATTTTAATTCAAGTTCTTTGAAACAACTGAAAGAGTACATGCAAGATTCTTCTCTATGAACATGTTTTTGTAGGACAGTTGCCCAAATGACATTTGAGGCATCTGTCTCAAGAATGAATGGTAGGTCCAACTTAGGAAGATAAAGAGTCGTGAGGTTTTGGATTTTTTGTTGGATAGTCTGGATGGCTTTAGTCATTTCGTAGGTCCATGGTTCTAGTTTGTACTTTAATCTCATATGAAGACAGAGTATGTATGCAGCCTGGTTTTTATATAAGAATCTAATGCAGATTAAAGTTTAAACGTCCTAAGAACCTCTAGAGTTGAGTTTTGTACAGGATTATATCTGGAAACTCTGCCAATGCCCGAAGGACATGAGTTTGGAGTTCTACTTTGCCTTCATAGATAACAAGACCAAGAAATTTAATCTTGGTTTTCCCTATCTCTATTTTCTTATCAAATAATGCAAGGCCGTGTCTAAAAACAATAGAGAAGAACTCCTCTAGATGTTTTTTATGGTGGTTAGTATCATAAGAACATAATAATATGTCAGCTATGTATGCTATTACAAAATCTAAAGGAATGAAAACATCCTCCATCTTCTGAAATTCGGATGGAGCATTCCTCAAACCGAAAGGCAAAACAAGCCACTTGTACTGGCCATGAGGAACCACAAACCCTGTTTTATACCTATATGTAGGTACTATTGCAATCTGCCAGAAACCACTCTTTAGATCAAACTTGTTGAATATATGACAGTTGATTATTTTGGTAAAGAGTGTTTCTTTTGAGGGTAGTGGTATTGGTTATCTGATAGGCATTAATGTTGCATTCAGGGGCTTATAGTTGATCACCATCCTTGGTTTGCCACATTTTTGTTATGAGTCCTTGTCAACATAAACTTTGAGCAAGCCCATGGACTTCTACTACACTCAATGACTTTTCTCTATAGGACATATGCGATCTCCTGCTTGTAGTAGTCCATCTTAGTGGGAGACATTTGATTTACAGAAGCCTTTTGAGGATTTCCTGAACAATTTTCTCTATATGGTAGATCCACAAGGTATTGTTCTCTACTCTAGAAAGCATTTGGAAGCTCTGCATTACATTGCATCATTATTTTGTCAATAACTACTTATAAAACAAACTGGCCATTAAGATTTTCATGCTTACTGACGGCTACCCTGCCCCTCGCGAGCACGGTCGCCCCACCAGGACCTTCACAAATCCGCGGCCCGAAGAGTTGACACTCTTCCTCCCCCTTTCGAGGTTTCGCAACCCACAGTCTCTCTCACACGCGCTTTCCCTTTTATA
>ML787176.1:468675-505565 GCA_009831015.1 Picea engelmannii
GATACCACCCCAATATTCAAAACCATTGAGAGATTGAGAATTCAATGGGTGGATAAGTGGTTTAGATGGTATAGTTATCTTACATTAGGGTTTGGGGGGTTTTGGTCCTTGGACCACCCAATAACATTTTCAAAATTGGTCAGGAAAGGCATTAGCATGTTGGAGTTTCCTAAGAAGATTGTGTCCACTAATTACCATTTCAGTGTGAAGAATAGAAAGAAGCACCATTCAATCCACCTATAAATTTGGTAGGTTAGGTGTATTCAAATGATAAGTTGAAGGAGCTAAGAAAGATAGCTTATCTATTAGATGAGAACTACATTCTTCCCAATTTGGAAAAATATTTTGCTGCCAAGTGGATTTCCCGGATGATGCGTGAATGTCAACATTCTTCTTCAATTCAAATCGGTTGTTTCTACAGGTGGCTGGAAAACCAAAGAAAGAACAAGTACTCCATAGGTAATTATAGAGTAACAACGAAACTCTGATTAAGTGATCAGGTTGGTAACTTAGCTTCTCATAAAATAAGTCTAGATGTTTTTGTAAACAAATTAATTTTGCATAAAAGTAAAGTCTCTGTTCAAATTAAGAAGTGGTTATCAATGCATATCTTACCAAGCTAATTATTATTTTGGGCAGTTTGAAATTTTTTCTTCTTTCTGTCTCAACCTTCTACTCTCATCTCCACAAGATTTCATTTGTTTTACCCACATCTTTGATGCTATACAACATTACCCTGGCATCTGGAATGTCTTCTTTAGAGTTTTGTAGGAGTAAGGAGTGATCTTATGGTATAGTTGTTCTACTTGCTTTGGCACTTTATGGATGGTTGATTGAAGTGCTCTATTGAATGGGGATGACATAAAGATTAAAACTTGGGATAGTATTGCACATGCTCTAATTAAGGCAAGGTCAACACATGGCAGGAAAGTCACTTTGATAATAAGGACAAAATGTTGTTGAAAGTGATTTTGAAATGAAAACTTGTTAAAATATGTGACAGTCACTTTTTTTAACAACCCTTATGTGGGGTGAAAACATTGATGTATTAATTATGTTGTAGTACTTTCCCAACCATTTAATTTGTCAATATAGGTTCATATACTTATGAAACGCACGCACTATATGTGTAGGATTGAAGTAGAACTAATCTAATCTAAATTACTGAAATCAAATTCATCTAGGAAAACATTGAAACACTAACTAGGAAAGCAAGAAATCACATAAGGGAAAAACAATACAACATGTGAAGAGTTGAACGACAATTGACATATGTGATATCACACAATAAATCAATATCAAATTATATTACAAGAATCAAATGACAAAGCATGAAAGAATAACAATGAAAGAATCAAAGATAGGAATCCCCTTCTCCTAATTACAATACTAAATTATGAATTACATGCCTCCCCCAAAATGAAGGCAGAACACTCTCTTTTATACATGAGAGTCTTGAAGATAAGATAAGAGTCTCATAATTACAAATCCACTATTCTCTCAATCACTTTCCGGTTATTACAATATATGATCCCTTCAAATCCTCCACACATATCTCACAAATATTGGATAAGATATGTCATCAAAATCTCCATGATCTTCTCCTTTGAATATGCTTGAATGATTGTCCCAAATATTCTTCAAATCTTCAAAGATTGAAGATGAAATTCGAATTTGAGGCTACGTGGTAATATTTGACTTTGTTGAAATCTTCAAATATACCTGTACACATCATAAAACTCATCCAACCTTGAGATATAATGAAAATATGTTAATTTTCTAATATTTAATCACAAATTCACTTATAATACTAAAATGAATAAAGTGGAAAATAATAATGTGAAACCCAAATGTATTTATGAAAATGGTATGATGGAAGGTTAATGGGATGATGAAATGTAAGGAATAGTGAAGGGAAAGGTGGATGAAAATGCAACATTTCTGAGTCCTAACACCTTAAATCGTTGAAATATGTGAACAAGATTTCCTTGTTACAAAACAAAGCATTGTTCTAATTTTACAAATATCATTCATAATTCTTTGCTATGAGGAATTTAACACATTGAGATGAAGGACCAAGTAAATACCTATCAAGACGTTTGGAAACCCTGGTAATTATTCATAGACAAAGCCTCACGCGACACCTTCCGAGCAAGTTGGGATAATCGTACCAAATTTTAATTTCTTCTTCTCTGAACAGGCGGCTCCACCAATGGCATATCTTGTCCTTTTTTCTGTTCCGTCGAGAGGAAATAAGCACGAAAATAGATATGAAAGGTAAATCGGGCCCCAAGGAATTAGAGATTTTCGGGATGGTATAAAGAATAACCTTTCACTCTACTCTGTAGTTCTCACGAACGAACCGAACAAGTAACAAAGATCTGATTTTAACCCAATGCATATATGGGCACTGGGCAGATCCCATACAATTTATACCAGGTGGGAGGGCCAAAATTCTCTCAGAAATCTCCTTGTTCTTTGGAAATCGGGCAAAGGGAAGATTGTAGCTACCCAGTGCCCATACCACAAAATATGGGTGAATTAAACCATAAACCCCAATTTTACCAAATGGCAGGGCGAAGAAGCTATAAGAAATTTCCATACTTCTAGAAATTTGTGTAATGGAAGCTCGTCCCTCCAAATTTCAGTGGAAAAATATAATTATTTTCCCTTTATCTCTCCTAAAAACACGGGCTAACACTGTACACAATTTTTCCCCTAAAATAAATTATGGGCTAATGATATAAGTTTTAAAAAATCACTCTAATACAAAAAATTCGCCCAATAAAAAATTGGAGGCCCCTAAATTTCGCCCATGAGAGAAATTTCACGCCTAAAATCATCTATGCTCCACAACCATGTGCTCTATCACTTTCTCATCAAGAAGGGGCACATGGGCAACAAACTCTCTCTCTCTCTCTATTGTTGGTTTCTCTTGTCTTGCTCTCCCATTTCTTCTTCCACATCCTCATCTTCCTCGATTCCTCGAATAGGACCATATTAATGGTGATGACCTCCTCGCTCTTGATTCTCAACCTAGCCTCCCTCTAAATAGACTCGATCTTATTCCACTCCCTTAATGTTATAGCTTGGATTTCCTCCTGGACAGACTGCTCGACTTTCTCCAAGATATTGTTCTCGTCATCCCTGTCACCATAATAATTGGTGTCAATTTGCTTGTAAATCACATACCTAGACCTCCCCTTCTTCACCTCAGGGGGCTTATCAAATATATCTTTGATGCCAGGGAGGAATTTCTCAGCCGCAATTATAAAATTGGTTGATGGAAGATGGCATGTTACAATATTCCAACAATCAATTGTACAAGTGCAGCCGGGAAATTCCTCCTTGACGTAAAAAATATATTCGATAAGATCCCCAAGGAGAAGAAGAAAAGGTATATATATGTGATTTACAAGTGAATTGACGCCAGTTATTATGGAAATAGGGATGACGAGAACAATATCTTGGAGAAAGTTGAGCATCCCACAGAGGAGGAGATACAGGCCAGAGTGCTGAGAGAGTGGCAGAGGATGGAGTCTATATAGAGGGAGGCCAAGTTGGTGATCAAGAGTGGGGATGTCATTGCCATTAACTCGATCCTATTCAAGGAAGATGAGGATGTGGTGGAAGAAATGGGAGAGCGGGACAAGGGAAACCAACAACAGAGAGAGTGAGAGTTTGTTTCCCATGTGCCCCTTCTAGATGATAAACCGATCGAGCGTATGGTTATGGAGAAGAATAAACATGAGCTTCTTAGTAAGTACACGGGTGAGGATCTCATGGAGGAGAAGATCAAGGCCAAGTCAATGCTTAATATTTAGCGATAAGGCATGTTGACAAAACTTATGGATCATCGATTTTTTTTCCAAATGTGCTTCTTAACTTCTATTAAATATACAATATGGATCTTAGGTTATTCTTGAGGTTGGCATAGTGTTATAATTAAGACACCCATTGGGGTCCTTTCTTGTTGAATATGGAAAAGGGGAATTGGGAAGCTTTGATCATAGAGCTTGGAAGTCCTAATTATGACAAAGTAGGTGCCAAGATGATGAACTTGGAAGGGAAAGAAGTTGATGTGCTTGTTACCACCAGCAAGGGACTCAATTACAAATACTTCTTGAATACGAAATCCCTCCCCATCCTCAAAGAGTTATTTGATAAACCCCTTTGAGGAGAAGAATAGGTGTATGTATGCAATTTACAAGAAAATTGATGTCAATTCATATTACAGCTACAAGAATGACGAGGATGGTATCTTGGAGAAAGTTGAGCGGACTGTGGAGGAGGAGATGCAAGGCAAAGCACTGAGTAAGTTGTAGAGGATTGATTCCATGTGCTAAATTATGAGAGGCACTAAAGAGTGACCTCTATTTTTTCCTCTGCAAAGCAAAACCTCCACAAAATTTAATTGTGGAGTTTTGCATATGTAGTTTGTGAATTAAATTGTTTTTCATCTAGATGTTTTTGCTATTGTTGTTGCTACTGCACTCAGTGTCATCGTCGTATCTAATTCACACAAAAATCATTTTTAGGCATATATATATATATATATATATATATATATATATATATATATATATATATATATATATATATATATATATATAACAAATTTAAAATATAAAACACAAACATATATAACTAATTTGTATTTATCAAAAACTAAAATTAGTTTTTGTTTGCAAACAAAAAGTGAAAAAGTAATAAATGTTATTAATAATTTCATACGCAACGATACCAGTGCTCCATATCAGATAAAAGGCACCGAATAGCAATGTGTTAAATTTAATACATCAGTGTGTCATTGTTAGTCAAGCATCGATATCTATAGCGGTGTGTTGTGATATATAGCACATTGGTTAAGGGTTGTCATACAAAAAAACTTACAATGCCATTTCACATATGAATTGTGTAACTCGAGGTGGTTGGTTCTATGGAATGCACCATTGTAGTATAATTTTTAATAGTGTGTTGTCTTTTATGATGCATCGGTAACGGGTGCATTTTCAAAGATGCACTGCAATGATAAATTTTTAAATATTTATCCGAATGCAACTCACTTAACCACACCGGTGCATTTCGGGGAATGTAATGCACCAACACTCCATTTTATCTTTTTATGCGTTGATACCGATGTGTTTTTCTTATAATGCACTGGTAATGGAGCACACCATAAAACAAACCGATATGCTATATTATTATGTATTTTTTTCATTGTCTTGTAGTACATAACACCGATGCGTTGTATTTATTTTATGCACCACCTAGCAAAAATTTTGTATCAAAAAATGGGCGGTGTGTTGAATTAATAGAACGCACTAGTTCATTTATCTAAATTGGTGCACTTTCTAGGATCTTAATAGTGCTTACCATAAGATGCATTGCACTGATAATTTGTGGAAATTTGACCCAGTGTCGTTCTCTTTACAACACCGGTGTGTTGTTTGGACCTAAGTGCACAAACAAGTTAAATTGTTTTATTGCAACTTAATCGAAGTGATGTGTTAATATAAACACATCGTTGCTATGATGTTATTGGAGCACTAGTGTTTTTGCGCTCTATTATTTAGAGCATTGGTAATGGACCATCAACCGATACACCCCATAGCAGCAGTGCATTTGGTTAGAATAAATGCATCGCCACCCGAATTTGTATGGAATGTAAACATGACGGTGCACTTTTGCTAACCGACCGCACAGGTGCGATATAGTTTCCAGAGCTCCAAATTGATGTTTAACAATAAGGCATCTCGTATAACACATTGATGTTTTTGTTGGCACTATGGGCACTGTTATGTTATACTGATATATTGCAAATTAAGTGGTGTGATCTGTTACTATGAATACTCTGGTGCTATCGTGTTATTGAAGCATCATTGTTTTGTTTAGTGGTGCTTTGTGAGGCATAGAGTACTAGATACATGGTGTTAAAGGAAATGCCCCTCTATGCCAAATTGGTCAATATATGTTATGGTGCAGTTTTGTTAATGGCACCGGTGCATTTGTTTAAAATGGTTGCACCACTGAGTTAAATTTTATGTGTCTTGTTTTGAGCGGTGCACTTGGTTAAATGGAACGCATTGGTGCTTCTGTGTAGAAAAAGAATATACATGTTGTTTACTGAGTGTTGCCTTTTACAACGCACTAGATGTGGGACATTTAAAAAGACGCATCGGTTAAGTATGGTAAAAACCAGACGCACTAGTTGTGGTGATTACTGTGAAGTTAGCACATGACACACCACTATGTGGTGAGCCGAATCAAAACAACATACTGCGTGGAGTGGGAAAAAAATTGAAAAAATTCCCAAATTTCAAGCTAAATTCAAATTTTAAATGGATGAAAATTCAAATGGGAATGTAATAAACAAATTAGTTGGACTATAATGCCCCGAGGAGGCATGGTTCGACCATTGAGAGGAAATGAAAATTCGTGGTAATTTCTAAAAATTGGAAATGTGTGGAATATACCGATGGAGCTCTCCAACTCGACGAGGAGCACCAGAAACAAGGTGTCCTTGAAAATAGAGTGAGCACCGATGCTTGATTGATGGATTGGAAGCACGGGATGAGGTGTCACAATGAAAATCGTCTTGGTAAATTTTTTTTATTTACCCTTCCATGGTGCGCCAAAGGACAGTTTTACGCATCGATTCGTAATATTCAATGGCATCGGTGCACTTTGATCAGTGATTGGTAAATTATGACATTGAATTTAAGCATATAAGCATCGGTGTGTTATGTTTTAGTGGCGCATCAATGTGTATGTACCATAAAAGCGCACGTTAAAAAATCTCCGCAAAAACCTTCGATTTCCTATGTTCGTTAACAACCTCCGATATGAACAGTGATGGTGCATTTGAACATTTAAGCACCAGTGCGGTATGTTTTAGGTACACACCAGTGCGGTATGTTTTAGGTATACACTGATGCGTATGTACATTAAATATGCACCAATAAAAAAACCTCCACAAAAATCTTCTATCACCCTCCTCCACTATAAACATCTAAGGGATAATTTCTTTTTTGGGGGGGGGTTCCATAAAAACATTTGCTAGATGGTGTTCTCCTTGTAGTGAAGACAATTTTAGAAATGAATTTATTAAAGTTGTAATTTTTCATTCATTGATGGAAGTGTTTGTATATCTCATGTGTCTCGTAGTGAGTTTGCATCAAGGAATGTTTTCAATGTTTACGTTCTTGTTGTCATATAATCAATAACCTGCTTATGAAATTAGAATTGAATTAGCCTATTTATAGTGAACTTTTGGTTCTAATTAATTCCCAAATACTATATTGATTTATGTTTTATTGTGTAGGCATGCTCCTTCATTGATGCAATGTCATATTTTCACTTATAGTTTTAATGTGATTTTCTACTAGTTTAGGATTTTCTTTATGCATACCATTACTTTCCACAACTTAATTAAAAACCTTAAAAATTATAAACTAGTAAAACAAATCCAACAATGAGTGTCACAAATTCGAGGGTTCACTAATAGAAGTGGGAACCATGCTTTGAGGGATTTATCGTAGCAGATCAATGTGCATTGGCAAGGGTTAGAAGCTTGCATCAATACATACTTAAACAAATGCAAATTAATATTGTTTCTTCAAGGATAAATATGTGTGTGTTTTAAGCAATAACATTGATATCCTGACATGACCATGTATATGAAAACCATGTGGTAGTGGAATAACATAATAACTCCAATAGAGCGATATAAATTGGTTTCACTTGATATGTTGATGGTAATATGTGTGACAATTATGAAGCAAAGTCATGTCCATCTATACAACGTACAAAATGAGAGTAAACTTTACATGGCTCTAAGGAGAAGTTAAACTAAATTCAACATTGATTATACTTATTAACTATCAGATAATTTAAACTGGGCATTTAACCTTGCCACCTATGTTTTTTTATTTTTTTAAAGAAACTGGGAAATATATTTTTCAAAATTTGTGAGAGAACTCACAGTAGCAAATTAATACAAAGGAAAAAAAACAACATGTATGAAGGTTTCAAAATCAGGCTTTGATTTAACTAAACAAGTTTTTCATCTGACTATTGACTTTTTTACAAACAAAATTCTAGAGTTACTCCAGCTATATACCCTATAAAACATTCCTAGGAAAAATACACAAAAAAAAGGCATAATGAACTACATGAATTAATTGTCGTTCATGTCCACTTATGTTGCTTCTGGTCTTGGAGGGTTGTCCATTCCCTACTTCTGGGTCGGGAGGGTTGTTCAGATCCAATTCCACGCATGGAGGACTTGGTGAGGAGACTTCTTCGGAGATCCCTATGGTAGCACTGGGTATCATTGGAGAAATTGGGTGTTCACGCATATCATCAAACTCTGTTCTAATGGCTCTCACTTCATCCTCAATCCATTGCTGTGTGTGCCTCTGTTCGATCAATAATTCCATGTTGGTGACGAGTTGTGATGACAAGTTGTCCAGTCCTATGTGGATAGCTTGGACTGCTTGTTACAACGTTGCATACTCTTCTTCTTGCACCTCTAGATGCCATCTCGCATGCCCTGACCTTCTATTTTCCATTGCATGTACGTGCAATTATGGTGTCCCTCAAGCTCCTACAATATGTTGATGTGAAGAGGGAAAGCGAACAAAGACACCCAGATGTAGGAGTTGAAACTTCAGGACTATTGATACAAATTCTCTTCACCATTATTCTCTAGGTCCTGAGCCATATTTAATCCTCTAGTCCTACATGTGAGTGGACGCCACCTCCAAATCTGTGGCTTACCCATATTCAGAACCATTAACTGGAATGTTCTCTCAGATAATTGGAGGATCAAATTTGGGACAGATGTACCATAATTCCTAAAGGTGGATGATGTTTCTAATGTAGAGGATGATGCCAAAGACTTGCAGTGAAGTACTCGATCCATGAATAAGGGATCATTCCAGACAATGGGAAGAAGTACCAACTGAAGGTGAGAACAAGACCACATGCACAAACCAACAAAGAGGCAGGTAAATTCATGATGGGGAAGATATCTAGAGGTTGAACCGCGTTACATGTTCTCATCAAAGGGGAAGTGAGGTGACCTCAGACTCAAGGATGACAAGGAAGGGTTAGTGGGAGGCCTTTGGGAGCTTGGAGAATATAATGGGGGCCTTTGGGGGGATTTTCACAAAGAAATATATGATTTCATGTTTAAATAAGGAATAGGATGGAAGGAGTTGCGGCCATTGATGCATAGAGTTCTTGCTTGTTCATGAACGACTGAATTTGCTTGAAAATCTGTGATGGAATTGTTGGATCTAATCACATGGAAGGGTAGGCAGGGCTTCTAATTCTTCGTGAATTCTTATGAAAAAATTTCAGAGTTTCATGTCTTGGGGAAGAGATTTCTTTTGGACATGATTTATTACCACCTTCGAATCTCCCAAAATTTTAGAGAGTTTAAATATTGTTGCCTAGCTAGTATCAAGCCCTGAGGAAGGGCATATGCTTGTGCCTAATTATTTGTTGTCATACCCAATCTCCATGAAAATGTAAGCCCTTGATTTCCTCCTAGGGAAATGATAACCCCACCCGCACCTGCCACCCCAAGTTTACCTTTCGAAGCACCATCAAAACTCAGAATATGTCTGTCATGTTTCTTCATCCAAACTTGAAACTCCGATATTGAAATGTGGAGCTTCCACTAAGGTTTTGGTGGAAGGAAGAAGGAGTAAGGTAAGGAGGAGTAATTTCTCCAAAAATGAGGAAGTTGAAGGTGTTGTAGCCAAGAATCTTCTTCCCCCGATAGTTGTTGTAGGCTAGTATCCCACAATTTTCTCTAACTAAAATGTTCTATCAATATCCCCTTGAACATGTTAGCTACTAACTCTGGGGGATTTAGGACTTCAAAGAATATTTATATGTTTCTAGCTAGCCATATTTCTAGGTGAAAATATTAGGCACGTCCATGAATATAGATTTGAATATCTTATTATTCGCTAGCAAACCTCTATATGATGCTTTCCACCGACTAAAGAGTTGGGCATAAGAGGATGGCCAATTTATGAATGGGTACATATTTTGATGCATCATAGCCAAAATTGAATGTGCATAGGGACATTCCAGAAATAGATGCATTGTGGTTTCCACCTCATGTATGCATAAAACACATATGAAGGGTCCTCGGATCCCTCTCTTTTGAAAATTTTCCCCAGTGAGGATCTTCACATGTGTTAGTTTCCAGCAAAATATATTAATCTTACACACATTTTGTGTATCCCAGATTTAGACCCACATATTCGACCTTGGTGGAAGAAGAGATTATTCTAGCAGAGTGTTATAGTTAGCCTTAACTAAGTAGTGACCATTACCCTAGCCACAATAATCCTTAATAGAGTGATGATATGGAGCACAATCATTAAGTTTCATACTGAGAATTTGGAAAAACCCTTTGAAGATGGGGAGGTAGATATTTTAGGTGCCAACCCAACCACAAGACGGTTGAATTCCATTTAGATCTATCAAGCAACGTGGAAATTCCTTGATTGGAGCACCATTGAAGCAATGGAAGCAAAGAAGAATCCTGCTGAAGAGGTGGATTTCCCATAATGTTGTCAGTCCAAATGAGAATTTTTCGGCCATTTCCTAGAATCCAGGTGCTTTTTCTTTGGAACAGAGGAATGGAGGACTTCAAGAGATTCCATATTGGGGAACCTAATTTTTGAGACAAGGGAGAGTCTAGACACCAGAGCTTATCCCCTATCAAATATTTGTGCAACAATGCCTTTTTCCACAATTCCAATTTTCCAGTTACCAATCGCCAAAGGATTTTTGTCCCCAACACCAGATTAGAGAGGGTTGGGTCAATAATTCCCAGTCTCCCATGAATCTTTGGAGCTTGAACTATATTCAATTTTACTAGGTGCATTCGTTTAGTATTAGTCTTCCTACCCATCTAGAATAATTTACGAATCTCCTGAGAAATAGTAGATTTAACACTAGTCGGCGTAAGTAAAGATGAAAATTGGAAGATTGGAAGAATTGAAAGAACTAATTTGATGAGCACACCTGCAAGTTTGAGCCACTAAGATCCCCATTGAATAAATTTATATTTTATCTTGTCAATTATTAGAAGCCATGCATAACTAGGAAGAATTTGCAGACAAATGGAGATTCCCGATTATTTGAATTGTGTCCAGTTTTCCTACAGAGGGAATTGAAGAATTCCTGCTATGCTTAAGGCCACTCTGGAATTAGTGTTCCAAACATATATGTGACTTTTATTCCTATTTATATTTCCTCCCGAGGCCTTAAAGAATTCCATGAGAATTTATTTGAATCTCTTATTTATAATTGTATATGCCCCTCCCATCAAAAGAGTATCATCATCAAACTAGGAATGATTAACTCTTTTTTCTCCTTGTGTTATTTTAATACCTGGGATGCTTTTGTATATACGAAATTTTTCTGGGTTTCTACTCAAGGCTTCTGCCATAAGGATATATAGAATTGGGGAAAGGAGGCATCCCTAAAGGACACTTATGGAAATATTGAAGAATTGATTTGGTCGGCCATTAATCAGAGGAGAGATCCAATGTTCCTGAATACAAGCTGAGATCCAGGCTAAAAAATATGGGCCAAAACCAAACCTTGTCGGAACAACAAAAACAAAACTATGCCTCACCCTGTCAAAATCGTTTTCCATATTCAATTTTATGACCATCCCTTTCTCCCCTCAACTTTTGCTAGAGTGGATTGCTTCTTGAACAAGTAGAATATTGTCAATCATTTTCCTTTTTTCCATAAATCCTCCTTGATTTGGAGAGATTAGTTTGGAAAGGTAAGGTTTCATTCAATTTTCAATAATTTTAGAGATAATCTTATAGGAGACATTACAAAGTGAAATACGTTAGAAGTGGGCAAAAGAGGAAGGGTTAGTCTCTTTGGGGATGAGTGTTAAGAACGATGAGTTAGTACTACCCCCCATTCTTGCATATTTTTGGACATATTAGATCATGCGAATCAAATATTTTTTTATTATAGACCAACAAAAAAAGTAGAAATGCATTGAGAAACTATTTGGTCCAAGGGATTTATCTGGATTCATAGACTACAATACCCCATAAACTTCATCTTTTATCACCTGCTAGATTAGATTTGAATTTTCCTTCACACTAATAATCTTAGGAATGTTGTTGGGGAGGTTTACTTGAGCCTCTTTGTCTCCCTGCTCATTCTCCATGTACAGGGTTCCATAGTATGATTGTGTTGCATGTTTAAGCTGGTGTTTCCCTGAAATGGTTTTTCCCTTCTCATCCTTAAGCTCTGAAATTCTATTTTTCCACAAGCGAAATTTATCTTGGCGATGGAAAAACTTGGTATTACGATCCCCAACCTTTAACCAAATACTATGGAACTTCATACGCCAATCTTCCTCCTTTGATTTTAAAATTTTCTAATATTCTTTGAAATTGCACTATTCTTCAAGTAATATAGAAGGGGTAATAGGGGTCATTTCCATTCTCATACACATTTCTTCCATTTTGTTCGACATATCTTGAGCATTCATTTTCTCTATTTCTACTTGAGTTTAACCCAGTCTCTAATGGCTTGTTTAGTGGCTTTAATATTTTATTCTTAGATGTGGACAAGGGACCCCTAAATCCAAATTTTCCAAGAGGCAACAACCAACTCATGAAAGGAGCGATCCTAATCCCAACGGGGGTTTAAACAGAAAGGGATGGGACCTAAAGGATCAGGGGAGGAAAGTTCCAGGGTTATAGGTCTATGGTCAAAACCTACTCAGGGTAGGATGCAGGAAAGGGGTTCAACAGATTCTTCCAAAAAATTATTGTGAATAAGAAATTGATCCAATCTCACTGCAATGTTCCCTTCTCCTTATCTCTTGTTTGACCAAGTAAAACGTCCCCTGGAGGGATTTATGTCTAGTAGATCCATAGTTTTCATAAGATCCTCCATGTATTATCTAGTTGAATCTCTAACTATTGATCCCCCTCTCTTTTCAGAGACATGAATTGTTGAGTTAAAATCCCTAGCAACGATGAGGTGGGTTGCGCTTAAACTTGCTTGGAGAGGCATCAAGGAATTAGAACAACTAACTTTATCTTTGTAAATTGAAGGCATGTAAACATTAATAATAGAATAGGACTTACCAAAAGGAAGATGAACCAAAGACACTAACATCCAATTGGAGTCAAATGACCAATTCTCCAACCTGAAATGTTGAGTACTCCACATGGTGCACAGGCCTCTAGATGTCCCACATGAACTTACTGTCATTCCTTCACTCGGTTTCCACATGAAACCACTCTATTGAAGGATCTCTTTAACCTTCATTTTCGTCTCCTGAAGGAGAAGAACTTGGGGAATTTATTTTCAAATAAGTGATCTGGGTTATTTTGAGAACAAAATGAAGGTTGAAATATAATAAGTAAATACACAGATATATTGCCAGAAACACAGAGATACGGTAATGCACAATTTTTATTAATGAAAGAAATGTACATAAATTGTAAAAATATAGAGTGAATGAACTCGCTATAATGGTGGCAACTTATCTCTGAGAAGAGATGTGATGGCTATGCTCATTCGCAGTAGATGATGTTTACAATGAGGCTCCAAAGGCCTTTTTAACAGAAAATCAAAAACCCTAACCCCGGAGGATGAAACACCAAAAGGTTTGTGGGCCCCAATGGGGGTAGTTGATACGTCAACTTCCCAAGGGCATAATTTTTGCATACTATCTTTGTTTGGGGTGTTCTATACCTCGTCGGAAAGGTCTAACCGAGGAGCACATATTTTTTTCAGCCTAGCAGTTTCTTATAGCTCTTTGTTAGGCATTGTCGAATCCAAAAAAACATCGTTTGGGGCCTCAAAACGATCCCAGAAGTTCAAGACCCGAAAAACTACCAAGGTGGAAACCCTTGTTTTGAGACACTGGAATAGGTGGGTGGCCATAATTTCTGCAAGGATCATTCTTCCCACCTTAGGAAGTAAAGGTCCCCATTACGTCAAGTTCCCATGGAATATGGGGAATCTTTTGTTGAATCTAAACCTTGGTGAAGTCCTTGCCTTGCTAAAGAAGTTGTCATGCTTAGCTTGTTGAAGGTTGTTATGAACTTGTTGTTGGAGGGCTTGGATCTATTCAACCGATCTAGCTGTATGATCTTCTCGAGTGTGGGAAGAATCCATCGGTGAAGATGCAACATGAGGAGTATGAAGGTCTCTATTGTAAACTTGTTGGATTGGGCAGTGTGGAGGCATCCTCGTAGGTGACGCAACAATATTTTTGTACTCTTCTACAATCTACTTCTACTAGATAGAAAGGTCTTGGGTCGAGAATTCAATGGTTCTAGTGTCATTTTTTTCACCTTTTGAACAGGTCATGAAGAGGATAAACTTTGTGGTATGAGAGATTACATTGTGGCACTATTTTGTCAGGACAGTAGTCGGGACTACCTATGGTATCCTGTAGATTTGACCCCCCAAAGTAACAATGACGCTACAAGATCGAGATTCATAAACAACATGATGCTTCCACATATATGGCTGGCATAACAGAACATCACAGACTTATAGTGGGGAAACATCACAAAGTACCTCATCCTTGAAGGGCTTGATGTCGTAGGACAAGTGATACTTTTGGTTGACACGAAGATATCGACCTTGGTGAAGCCACCCGATGTTGTATGGTTGCGGGTGTGGTGTTGTCAGCAAATCCAACTGCTTGATGACATCTACTTAGATTAGGTTATTCTCACTTCCACTATCAATAATAAAATGCAGTGGGGTCCCCTTCACCCACATCTATGAATGGAAGAGGCACCCCCCTCCTCAAGATCCTCTTGGTCTTTTGGTTGGATTGTTGTGGTCACGATAGTAGCATTGGGTTCTGCATCAATTATATGTCTCCTTTTTATTATTGTCTGAATTGAAGTCTGATTCAGGGCTTGAATCTATTTCTTTGAGCTTAGCTACCAATGACTGTTTCGAGCGACATTCATCGGTGTTGTGCCAAGGGATTTTGTGGAAGTCGCACCACTTCCCAGTGGCATTCTTCGTCTTCTTGTTTCTCTTTTTTTCCTACGACTTGTACTGATTATCATGAGGTTGGATATTCTGTGAATTAGGGCTTCCTTTACCATACTTTGGTTGTTGTGGATTTGCAAACCCAAATTCCCGCTTGTTTTGCTACTTAAAGTTTTACTCGATTTTGATAGCATATCGATAAGAAGCTCCCAGTGATGAGATGTCCAGAAAATCCATTTCACTTTGTATGTACCTATGTAGAGCCCCACAATATTTTAGAACCAATTGTCACTTAGAGTCTTTGATACCCAGCTTGGTGTGCAAGGTATGGAATGTATTTGTGAAATTCGACACAGTTTGGCCCCTCTCTTGATGCAGTCTAGTCTATCTCATGTACTAGTCATTATAGTTTCCAAGAGGGTAATATTGTTCTTTGACCACATCCATAAAATATATATCAAGTGGGATTGGCCCCAAATATTCCAAAATCCTCTATGGAATTTTTCTCCAAGTAAGTTTCCCACCAATGTTTGACATGGGGGTCAGCCCTAAGGAGCACAAAGTTGATATTTTCTCTATCGGAAAAATTGTGGATAGAGAAATAACCTTCTAGCAGATTTAACCACTTTTCCCAAGCATATGCATTGATCTAACCTTCAAATATGAGAATATCAAAATTAACTTGTACCTTAAATGGGGTAGCATATCCAAAGAGACTACTTGACGAAGGTGCACCTGCTATTGTCGGTAATCATTGAAGGATTTGGGAAAAATTCTCCAACATCTCGTTCCTTTGTTGAACGAGGGCTTCCATGAGAAACATCTTGATAGAATATTTTTCTCCCTCATATCTCTTTTCTTCCTCCATGGGAGGCCTCTTCGTCTGGCGAGAGCGGTTGTCCTCAAGAGAAACTAGCGTGAGACCCAACTCTCTATACCTCAACCTCATCAGGGACATGCACTAAGAAACGAAAAGGAGTAATCTGTTATGATACCACTAATCTGGATTATTTTGAGAACAAAATGAACGTTGAAATATAATAAGTAAATACACAGATATATTGACAGAAACAAACAAATCCATTAATGCACAATTTTTATTAATGAAAGAAATGTACTGAAACTATAAAAATATAGAGTAAATGAACTTGCTAGAATGGGGGTAGCTTATCTATGAGAAGAGATGTGATGGTTATGCTCATTCGCAAGAAGATGACTTTTATAGTGAGGATCCAAAGGCCTTTTTGACATGAAGAAAATCCAAAACCCTAACCCCGGAAGATGAAATGCCAAGAGGTTTGTTGTTTCTGATGGGGGTATTTGATACGTCAACTTCCCGAGGGCATAATTTTTGCATACGATCTCTATTTGGGGTGTTCTATACCTAGGCGAAAAGGTCTAGTCGAGGAGTACATAATCCGTTCATCCTAGAATTTTCCTACAACTATATGCTAGGCACATCTGAGCCCAAAAAACATCGTTTAGGGCCTTGAAATGGCCCCGAAAGTTTAGGACATGAAAAACCATAGAAAAATTGCCAAGGTGGAAGCCCTTGTTTTGCACCAGTGGAATAGGTGGGTCTCCACCGATTTCCTCTTGGATCAATAAGGCTTCAGATTAATTCTTTCTTGTTTTCATTCCCAAGTCCCTTACAATTCCAAGAGATGAGCTTCATCATTTAGAGGAGAATTTGGGGTTTCCCCCCTTTGGGGGAGTTGATCCACTCTGATTTATAGTAGGATGAGGATCATTCTTAGTGTGTTTGTCAAGCATACTTTTTTTCCTAGTTCAATGTCTCTCCGAATAGTCGCTTCCCTTCTTTGATTATTCGACTTTCTTCCTGTTTTTTTGTGGAATATAGACTCGTGGAGTCCTGATCTATTCCATCGTCCGAACTCTCGGTAATTTCACCATCTTTAGGCTCATTTGAAGGATCCATAAGATGAACTAAAGGAGGGATATGAGGTTCTCCCTAATGACCTAAGGGCTCCTGAGGAGTAGGGTTAGGATTTTCCTCTGACTCTTCTTCCACATTTGATAAGATCTCATATTGATTCTTAGTTGGAATGCTCCCGTTCAAAATGCCTACAGAGGAAGAAGACATAGCTTCTTGTGATTTTGGATTGGAGGGATATCCCTCTGTCGAAGGGTCTTGACATGGATGATATAATTGATTAGTTGTTTGCTTCCTTTGCTTTGGCTATTTCCACTGCTCATTTTGATCTGATGTGGTTTGTTTCGCTGGAACTTTCGAACATCTTTTGGAAAAATGTCCATATTCGTGGAAAATATTTCACTTGAAGGGGAGATTTTCATAATCCACTTCTTATAGGTATGTCCAATTATCTAGGGTGAGCTTGATGGCCTCAGGTAGGCCCTTTTACATATCTACCTCGACACAAATTCAAGCACAAGATTGAAGATTTTATTTTGGCTCTGCTCGATCAATATAAATCCCCAGAGAATTTCCAATGGCTCGGAGTGTTTCATCATCCCAAAAATGAAGAGGTAAAAAAGGAAGACAGACCCAAAAAAGAACTGCAAATGGAATGCCATTTTCTGGATTGAAATTAGGGATTCATCGATATGTATCTTCCTTCTTCTCAAACAGAAAGGAAATAAAAAACCCTATGACAAAAAGAATGAGACATTCTACCTGTTAAGTGGGGTTTCCATTTTTTTTCCAACCAGAGGGCTATAGATATGGGTGAGGGCCAGATCCCTGTGAACTGACCTACAAGACTGTACTCATCAAATCAGAGCACTAGAGAATGCGAGCCATCTTGAACCAGGACTAAAATAATTTCGTTGAGTTTCTTGACAAATCTCAAATGTGATTGCTTAGGGTGCTTAGGGAGGCCAGTGACCAAAGCTGCAAAGAAAGCAATGTCAACAGGAGGGGACGTGGCAGGGGTGCAATGGAAGGGCATCACTAGGGAACTCACTAGGGGAATCCATGATGGCCACAGGGGAAAGGCGTGAAGTAGGGTTTCCTCATAGCTCTAACTGTAGCGCAAAATAAATTATGTGTATTTATTCACCTTGCCACCAATGTTGTTTCGATTGCCTATATTAGTTTTTGTTAACCTAGGTCATAAGTCTCATTCATGTTTTAAGAAGTCATTTTATTTGTATTAGAAAAAGAGATACAACTAAATTGTACATCCACATAATATAAAATTTGAAAAGTTTTGACCAAAGACTTCTAAAAAAACAAGTATTTTTCTAGAACAAAAAATGGCCTAGCCTATTCCAGTGTTGTTACTATAGTGTTGGCAAGTATATTGCATTACAAATTGATTCAAAAGAAAAAAGTAACATAAAAATACATTCTTTAAACTTCAAATAGAAAATTTAAAAAACAATCCCTAAGGGGTTCCTTCTACCGGTTCCCAATGCAGTGGCCTAAGATTCTTCTTTTTATCATGCTTGATATTTGGTTGTCTTGGCAGAGTGATCTCTTTTCCAATATCATCTTTGGCCTTAGTAGGAATAAGGGACCTATTGACTTTATAGTGTGGAGGAGGGGAAGCCACAATGTTCTCTAAATAAATGTCAAAATATTCGACTGCCATGTCAACTCAAGCCCACATGGATCTCATTTTTTCTTCTAGATCATATTTCTTTTATCACCAAGAATGCATGAAAAACTTCATATCCACTATACTTCTAGCTCTCTCCCTGCTCTCAATCTACCATTGTTCTTGCCAATAATCTTCCCATATGCTTATTTTCCTAGTTGTATTTGCATGAAATTTTGCATCTCATACATGTCTATGTGACAATGCTTCAAGCCTCTTTTGACCAGTGCTAGCTCATTGAGGATGAAATAGTTGTTGGGAAAATGGAAATGGGCCATAGCTTCCACAGGATTTGGGTAAATATAAACTAGGGGTTAAAAATACTTGCAACCAAAGCTTGAAGTCCTTGACTCAAGCTACAACACATGGCTCATGCCACCAAAACCACAACACCAAGACTTGCAATGGATGGCACTAGAACCTAATTGCTAGAGACATAGCTCCACATGGGAGGAAAACATTTCCACAAATATTATCTTCTCTCAGTGCTAAACACAAACCTGAGAATAAGCATTACCAAGAAGTAAACTTCAAAATAAAACCAACACATAAGATTTCAAACCCTCTTCATATTACTTATGATTACAATCAACGAATTGATATTACTACCAGGTAGTGAGGGATTTAATGTCCCTACCACTCCCATGATTATAAACTTACCACTGATCTCCATTTGGATATTTGAAATGCTAAATGGGTTTATCATGGGATTGCTTTGATAATATTTTCACCTCCATAAATGACTAGAGTTCCTTCCTCCATGCATACACCAATGTTAGTTTGGTGGTCCATGTTTATATTTTGATTTCTTAACACTTGGACAAACTATAACTATAAAATGTCATTGACTAAGTCCATGGAACTTGATACCATTCTATCCAATTCAATGTTTTGAGGAATCCTCTACATAGCAAGGGCTCTTATGATGATGGAGGAGTCGCGTACTATTGTTGTGACATTGATCATCTTTATTTAATCATGCACAATCCCTGAAATACTACCATGGCATCTACTTCATTATTGGTGATGATTCCCAATCCATGCACATATTGTGCTTCCTTATTTTCCTCAGGATAAAAAAGAATCCCCCCATGTCTACCTCCCCTGAATAACCCTCATTTTGACAAGTATAATTGTAACATGACTATAATTGTATATTGCCTTATTAATACCAAAGAATCCATCATAAGAGTGTTTATTACATTCACTGTGTGTACATGTTTTTTACATTGTGTTTGTGTTTAGATGTATATTCTCTTTAATTAGTTTAGTATCTTAACAAGGGAAGTTGTGGAGCAACAAGTCCCTTCTAAGAAGGGAGATAGCAACAAGAACTGTAATTCAAGACAATGACACTACAAAGAGAAAAACAGGTTTCTAGTTGCAGTTTGCAAGAATTGTTGTACTTGAATAAATTAAATATGGAACTTGGCCTTGGATTTTTAATGTAGGCCTTCTTGAATCGTTTATAGATTGGTAATCCATTGTCGAACTTCGAAACATAGATTATAAATACCAATCAATATAGAAGGCACAGTTTTAAACACCAATTTTGTCAAGTTATAAAATTGTTTAGACCTGGGTAGACATGGACTCTCTCCTAGCTTTCATCATAGAAAGCATCATTTGACTAAAATTATTTAGACCTGGGTAGACATGGACTCTCTCCTAGCTTCCATCATAGAAAGCATCGTTTGACCCCATAGTAATCATAACTGCCAATACTAATTGGAATCTAATGACTAAAAAAATGCAGTTTTTTCTTCTCTTTTTGCATTCAGAATCCACTACTCTTTCTTTACTTCATCATTCCACCTATTATTGTTTTCTACCCAATGTGCTCTTACATTAGATTACCTACATAAATTTAAAAATGTGGTTATTGAACTTAAAAAGAGTAACCTTTACAATCTAGATTATTTTGTGTTGGTTTTAACATGATAAATTAACTTTATGTAATTTTTTTGGACGACACTAACGATAGTTAACTTTAATGTGAAAATCTAGTTTTTACTACCCAAGTTACAAATGGAGTTTGAAGCAACTCACTCAATTAGGAAAGAAAACATCCTTAAATTAACTTCTTTTATTTTCTTTTTATTATTATGGGGACACCAATGGGCAGTTAGCTTTACTGTGAAAGACTAGTTTCAATACGAAAGTTACTGAGGGAATCTGAAGCCACTCACTCAATTTAGTGAATTAAGAAAGAAAGTTGAGGAAAGTTTTACTGAATTAAGAAAGAAAGTTGAGGAAAGTTTGTTATAGGATTAGAAGTTTACAAATTATAGTGATACAATTTATTGATTTTTTTTTTTTTAATACACCAATATAATATTAAAAAAAAACTGAACGAACAAAATTAATAACACAGCAACCCATTTTATTAAAAAAACTGAATGAACAAAATTAGAATCCCAGCGAAAAAATTAGAAACTGCACATATTTTATTCAAGAACTGAAATATGTGTGTGTGTGTGTCTCCTTCCAATAATGAGAAGAGCGGTTCTATGTATTATCTGATAGGTTTTGAGGACTCATCTTGACACAATAGAAGATCGTTTTTCATTTTTGAAAATCCCAGCCAGTGTTTTTCCTTCATTCTTCAAATAAAAGTTGTTTTATTTCATAGTTACTTGCAGAGATGGAAAAACAAGTGAGTAGGTTGGTTTTCGTGACTATTATATGGATCATTGTGGCTCTCTTCTTCTTCATGGGAAAATTAGGTCATAATTTTCACTTATAATTACTAATATTTTCTTCTTTGTTATTAAATTTAAAAAATGATTAATATTAAACTCTCTCTGATTTTAAGCTTGTTGTTTATATCATCTCCTTGTGAACGGAGTGGGTGTAAATGGTTGAGATGGAAGAGGATAGGTATACTACAATATAATTATAAGGAAACAAACCAAGATTGACGAGATCCTTCTCAAGTGGCACGTTTCCATGTGACGGTTCTGAGTCTTTTTCCTCCATCTGTCATACCATGATTTTGCATGGGAAGTACGTGGAAATCATGCTCCTAGTAGATGAGACTTGTCTCTTTAATTGCATGGTAACATATGATCAGAATGGAACTTTGAGAAATAAGTAGTTCACTTTCATGCATCCAGACACCAGCGGAATAAAGGCTTTGGAAGTATTGTGAATTCAGACACCAGTTGAAGAACGGACCAGACGGTGCAGGAAGTAAGAAGCTAGTTAGAGCATTAGGCTTGGATTTTAGCTCTCGTTCTTGCAAAATCCTGATCTCCGCATCAGGATTTGTACTCTATATGTTTTATTGAGATTGGTTGATCTATTTTCATGAGGAAGAAGGCATGATATTCCTCCTCAAACACCATGACTTCAACGATTTTCTTACTGCATTTTTTTAGAAGCTCACAGTATTCCGGTTGTTTGTCCCTCTGAATGTCACACCCACCAATCACCATAACCGTCGGGGGAAGGGGACTTGTAAAGGACCAAGCATTCGGTTCTCTAGTGTTGAGGGCGAGTGGGTTGCAGAAATGGTGGTCTTTGTTGCTTTCCACGGGCAGTGCTAGCCTCCACATCAAATCCGAGATTTCCAAAGGAAGGCCCAGCCTTTCTTACCTCTCGGAAGAAATCCATGCCTCCCCTCTGAAATAGGGACACAAAAAAATCAATCCTCTAATCCGCATATCTCCACCCCATTCTTGCCCGCCATACCACATTCCCACGCAATGTGTGATGTTCCCTCTTGCATTGTCGTCCATAAGGAATACCTTGGAGAGTTCCACGTGGGAATCGAACTAGGGATCGGATCCTCCTCCTCCATTGATGGACACAGACCGAGAATGCAGTCACTGGAGTGAAGAGATGGAATCGTGGTAATCCGTAGGGAGGCAATGATTGGGAGCCAATCTGTAGTGGATGGAGACGGTGAGGACGCCTACATCGGCTGCCCACATTATGCAGAAGCGGTGAAAATCGGGAGTCCGTGGGGTATACAAATAGAAGCCATCGCCATGAAAGTAAAGGATTGTGGGCAAGCATGTGGTGGTGGTGGTAGAATGCATAAGAGGGAGATAGAGGCATGCTCATAGGTTGAGCGTGTGATCATTAAACACGTAGGAAGCTAGGAGGTCCAAGGCTGAGCAGGAGCAGTCAAGCATAATTAGGTGACACAGTAGGAAGCTAGGAGGTCCAAGGCTTAGCAGGAGAGGAGGGTGGTCATTTTCAAAGTAGATGGGGAGAGTGAGGCTACTAAGCTTATTTCCCTCGCCATGGTTGTTGCAACCCTAGGTCTAATTCAGTCATTAAGAAAAGGGAAAACAACGTGATAAGGGAAGCTATGGAATTCTTTATTCTGTCGGTGGAGAAGAAGGCCCCTTCTTCCTTCACGTGAGCTAGAGTCTTCCTTCACAACCAGAGACACAAACAGGTAAAGGTTTACTTAAAGATTGAATAGCACATGGTGACTCAATACAAGAATCCTTGCATGCACGCCATGCCATATGGTGTCTCGATAGAAGTTTCAGAAAAAATAGGAGTTTTGGAAAACTTAGGGTAAATAAAATACAAGCATTTAATTCCACACAATAATGCTAACATTATGGCTAACATTAATCCAACTCAAGAGAACTATAGAGGCATTTCAGTTTTAAACTCAATGCCTCATGTTTGGCCTCGATATGAAGCCAAATATGGCCTCAAAACTTCTTGTTGGTTAAAATAAAGTGTTGTCAATGGTTTATAGGTGAAGAAAAAGTATTTCATCAAATATAAAAATAAAACTTTGGATTAAAAGTTTTGGTTTGTGTGCCAAAGAAAAGAAAAATAGAAAATTGATTACAATAGTCCCTATTGCCTTAAGGCAGAGACAATAAGGAAAACAATAGCATTTTTCATTCTTCATTTAGATCTTATTCATAAATGTACAATAAGATTTATTTTATTTTTTTAATAGAAAATATATTTTTATATCTTCTACTAGTATCCTTTAAACATAAATGCATATATCTTTCTTTTTTTCAATTTTAAGTATTTACCTCATTTAAATTTTAAATATGTGATTTTCATCACATATATGGTTAAGATTGGGTGGCCATCCAAGATAAGAGTTAAAATGTTATGCTTAAATAGAATGTTGTAATCTTTTTTTATTAATTTAGTAATACAACTCTATTTTTTTTTATCATTTTTAATATTCTTTTATTCATTATTTATTCTTTTGACTATTTCTAAGGTTGAGGGGACGAAGCTAAAACTGATAGAACTTAAGGAGTCATGGGCATCCATCCTTCTCTGACAAGCTCATGAATATTTGCAACCTAGTTCGAGAGGGGGAAGCATTCATCTTGTAGTTGTTGGGTGGTTTGGCGTTGTTGGAGAGTAAGTTCCAAAATAGAGAGGGTATGGGCAGAGAGGAATTTCATTTGGACTTCCAGACCTTGTAGTTCAAGGTGGAACTCCTCCAATTCAAATACAAGCTATGAGGGAGGATAATTCTAAAACCCGGAGCCTTTCCAAGCCATAGGGACAAAGGAGGAAGAGATAATGTAGGCACATAGAGTCAATAGTGCAACGTTGAAGATGAATAGACAAAGAATCCAATTTCCAGCATGCTCGAATGGCTCAAGCAATAACTCATCTACATGAAGAAGGTGGAAAGCACGAGTAGCTAATGTAGGGGGATGACACCCAACCCTCAGCTTCCACTTCCATTCATAATTGAAAGTACTTCTTATTAGAGCCATGGCTGGTGGAATGAGCTCCCACAAGCACAACAAGGACTAAAGGACAAGTGAAGTGAGAACTTAGGCGAGGGGGAGATAAGATGAAGGACAATTGGAGGCGAGTGAGGCAAATGATCAAGCTAGGGAGAAATAAGAGGAGGATGGCGACCAAAAGGAACGCACGTGCCCTCTACATATAGATCATGCCATGTGGCAACCAACGTGCCTGCGAATTGTGAAAAGTTAAATTGATCATGGGATGGTTTGGTAAGTGAAGAGGCCCTTAATGTAAAGAGACCCCAAAATTCTAGTTGTGGTGAGGTTAGATTGTCTAGATGTCTTCAGTCTTCTAAATATATGGAAGAATTCAATCTTCTGGAAAGCCTTGAGCTCCTTGAAAATTTTGTATAAAATAGATCTAATATTTGCATCACGAGGGAGAGAGCCCCTTCTCAAATGTATGATAGTGTTTCTTCAATCTCCAAGGATGAGAAGGGAGTATTTATTGTAGGATTTAGCCAGAACAAGCCCTTGAAGAAGGGCATAGGCCTCGACTTGATTGTTAGATTTTTGGCCTAAGCTCCAAGAGTACTCTAGTGCAATTGATCCATCTGGACAAAAGAGAACCCCTCCCGCTCCTTCCACATTTCCAATGTTATTGTTATTACATAATTTGTTAAGAATAAATTTATATGATTGTAAATTGAAAGGAATTCAAAATATTTGTCCAACATAAATTTTTAATTTCATAAATATAAATAAATATAACATTTTACAATATTTATGTTCCACTAAATTTTGTTAGCGGATTAGTAACTTTTAAATCCCAAAATCATATTAATTATGTTATTTAATAAACAAAGGTAACCGTGAGATCTATTAAGCCTTAATCCTCTATGCTTTCTCTTGGCCCATTCACATGGCTTTGGCCCCAGGTGAGGGTGCAACCTCTCTCCCCCTCCCCCTTCCTCCCCCCTCTAGCAGATATCACAATTTTTTCTTCTTTGGTTGCCTCGCTCCCTAAAATAGCGAAGAAGCCACCCAATTGATTTTTCAAGAAGCTCGAAGATATTTTGGCAGTCCCAATTCAGAGAACTTTTATAAACCTTGCACTTTGCCTTGCAGAGAATGGGCTCACCAATCAGTTTACAGGAATATAGCCATCTCCCAAAACCATGAAATAATGGATTGATAAGAACTGGATACCTCTCATCAAAGGGAACCTCTCTCACTCCTTATGTGGTAAGGTTTTCTTTTCCTTTTATTTGAAGAAAAATAAGATAGAGATATGATTTTCAAAAGCAATCCTTACTTCATGGAATCAAGAGGATTGTGTTTAAACTGTTGGACTCCTAATTTTAGTCTTGAGAATGACATTCTCTTCGTTATTCCAATATGGGTAGGGATACCTTTCCTTCCCCTCCACTGTTGGAACAATGAAATTATCAAAAATATTGGAAACACACTAGGAAAATATATAGATAGAGCAGAGCCAAAGGAGGAACTACAATCGTGAGCTAGAATTTGTGTTGAATTGGATCTAGAAAAAGGAATACCAGAAGAAATCAATTTAACCCTAGACAATTACTGGTCATACGGCCTACATAAGGTTGATTATGAATTACAATCGTTCAAATGCAAGGCTTGTCATGAATACATGAACTTTGCAAAAACCTTCCCAAAGATGATCTCTAAAAACATTGTTGCAAAGCCAAATGAACAATGAAAGCAACCTAAGAAGAAGAGGCGGGTCACGAAGAAAGGAACTCCTCCAAATCCAAAAACATCTTAACCCACTCAAGGATCTCCCTCCAATCCAAAACCCTCCTCTTCTAGACATCCCCTTAATCCAATCCCCCTGGCTTCAAATATAACAAATTCGACGCACTCTCAAACCCAAAAGTAGAAGAAGAGAAATCAGTAGATCTGGTGGATTATGTCTTGGAGATAATAATCCCTCCCTCGAGTGAATCCATTGATGTCATGTGCCCCCTTTCAACCTTGAGCTTGGCCTAGATTCCTCTTCTCCTTGCAAGAGGGAGGTCCTCTCTGATCTGTTGGATGATGAATCTACATAGGAATCTGAGCCAAATCCCCAACATAAGAAAGTAGGGTGAAAATTTAATTCTCAAAGGCATGAAGCAGCAACAAATCAGAAAAAAGAACTTGGAAGGAAGAGAACACTAGATACTCTGGTTAAGAAAGAACCACGAAAACCAAGAAATTAGGGGGGCTCAAATTCCTCCAAAAAAGGAGGAATTCCCAAATCTAGTTCTAAATTATAAAATCCATTTCATGGAATTGTAGAGGAATGGGAAGCAGGAATAAACTAGATCTAATTAGAAGACTAGTCAAAGAAGAGAAACCTCGTCTCCTCCTTCTCTAGGAAACAAAGAAGAAGGACATGAACATTTTTGAGGTAGGAAGTACTTCTTAATAGAGCCATGATTGGTGAAAGGATCTCCCACAAGCACAACAAAGGACTAAAGGACAAGTGAAGTGAGAACTTAGGAAAGGGGGAGATAAGATGAAGGACAAAGGGAGGTGAGTGAGGTGAATGATCGATTGAGGGAGAAATAATAGGAGGATGGCAACAGAAAGGAATGCACGTGCCCTCTACATCTAGATCATGCCATGTGGCTACGAACGTTCTTGCCAATTGTGAAAAGTTAAATTGATCATGGGATGGGTTGGTAAGTGAAGAGCCCCTTGATTCAAAGAGATCCCAAACTTCTAGTTGTGGTGAGGTTAGCTTGTCTAGCTGTCTGGTTGATGTTGATTCTAAATATATGGAAGAAGACGATCTTTTGGAAAGCCTTGATCTCCTTGAAAATTTTGTATAAAATGGATCTAAGATTTGCATCGTGAGGGAGATAGCCCTTTCTCAAATGTATGATAGTGTTTCTTGAGTCTCCAAGGATGAGAAGGGAGCACCTATTGTGGGCTTTAGCTAGAAAAATCCCTCAAAGAAGGACATAGGTATTGACTTGATTGTTAGATGTTTGGCTTGAGCTCCAAGAGTACTCCAATCCAATCGATCCATCGAGACCAAAGAGAACCCCTCCCGCTCCTGCCACATTTACAACATTATTGTTATTACAAAATTCGTTAAGAATAAATTTATATGAATGTAAATTGAAAGGCATTCAAAATATTTGTCCAACATATATTTTGAGTTTCATAAATATAAATAAATATAATTTTTCACAATATTTATGTTCCACTAAATTTTGTTAGCAGATTAGTAACCTTTAAATCCCAAATTCACATTAATCGGGTTATTTAATAAATAAAGGTAAACGTGATCTTTGCTAAACCCTAATCCTCTTTGTTTTCTCTTGGCCCATTCACATGGCATCGACCCCAGGCTAGGGTGCNTGATTGCCTCGCTCCCTAAACCAGCGAAGCAGTCACCCACTCAATTTGTCAAGAAGCTCGAAGATATTTTGGCGGTCCCAGTTCAAATAAGTTATAGAAATATTTCAATTTTCCTTGTAGAGAATGGGCTCACTAATCAATTTACAAGAATATGGCCATCTCCCAAAACCATGGTGCAATGGATTGATAGAACTAGAGACCTCTCATCAAAGGGAACCTCTCTCACTCCTATGGTAAGGATTTATTTTCCTTTTTATTTGAAGAAAAAGAAGATAGAGATATGATTTTCAGAAGCAGGCCTTACTTCATGGGATCAAATGGACTGTATTTAAACCGTTGGACTCATGATTTTAGTCCAAAGAACGGCATTCTCTCTGTTATTCCAGTGTGGGTAGCATTGTCTTTCCTTCCTCTCCACTACTGGAATGAAAAAACTATCAAAAATATTGGAAACACACTGGGAAAATATATAGATAGAACAAATCCCAAGGCAAGACTACAATCTTGTGCTAGAATCTGTGTTGAAGTAGATCTATAAAAAGGCCTACCAAAAGCAATCAATTTAAACCTATACAACTACAGGTCATAACTACATAAGGTTGATTATGAACAACTTTCGTTAAAATGAAAGGCTTGTCATGAATACATGCACTTCGCAAAAAATTTCCCAAAGATGATCTCTGAAAACATTGTTGCAGAGCCAAATGAACAATGGACGCAACCTAAGAAGAAGAGGTAGGTCACGAAGCAAGGATCTCCTCCAAATCCAAAAGAATATCAACCCGCTCAGGGATCTCCCTCCAATCCAAAACCCTCCTCCAACCATCACCTTAATCCAATCCCCTCGGCTTCAAATAACAAATTCGACGCACTCTCAAACCCATAAGTATAAGAATAGCACTCAGTAGATCTAGGGGATTATGTGGTGGAGATATTAATCCCTCCCTCATGAATACGTTGATGTCATGCCCCCCCTTCCGATACTAAGCCTGGCATGGATTCCTCCTCCACTCATGAGGGGGAGGTCCTCTCTGATCTGTTGGATGATGAATCTGAATGGGAATATGAGCCAAATCTGCAACCTAAGAAAGTAGGGAGAAAATATAACTCTCAAAGGCATGAAGAAACAACAAATATGGAAAAGGAAATTGGAAGGTAGAGAACACTAGATACTGTGGTTAAGAAAGAACCATGACAACCAAGAAATTAGGGCAGCTCAAATTCCTCTAAAGGAGGAATCTCCAAATCTAGTTCTAAATGATAAAATTCATTTCCTCGCATTGTAGAGGAATGAGAAGGAGGAATAAACTAGATCTAATTAGAAGACTATTCAAAGAAGAGAAACCCCATATCCTCCTCCAAGAACTAAAGAAGAAGGACATGAATGTCCTTGAGGATCTGGCTTATATTTGGAAAACATCAAAGGTTTTGCAGTCAGTTTGCGTGGGGCGTCTAGAGGTATTTGTACCATATGGGACCCCCTTTTCTACAAATTGGAAAGATAGTAGCAGTCTCCTCATTGTATTTTGACTCAGTTGTTGCACCTTCCCTCAGGTATGTCATTTTCTATCATGAATGTATATATGCCCTGCACTCCTCAAGAAAAACAACAAGGATGGAATTCACTTTTAAATCTCCCTGGGGAAACAAGAAATTTGAAAATTATTGTAATAGGGGATTTTAACACCGCTTTGGACAATAGATAAAATAAAGGGGGCATCCTGGTTTGTGATACCAATAGGGAACTAATGGAATAATTTATATCCTCCTTTGATTTTCTTGATATTAATCCTTCCAAAGGGTTGTTCACTTGCCAGCCTAATAAATGGGTGGATCATGGATTTATCGCTGCCATACTTGATAGATTTATTCTAAGTGGATCCCTTTTGGAAGATTCATTTATCCCCTCTTCCTGAATCCTCCCTTGGTTAGGCTCAGATCAACACCATATCTCTTTGCTTCTTTCCGACCCTATTCCTTTCTGTCTAAACCCCCTTTGGATCCTTGACCCCTCCTCCATTTCCCTCATTTCCTCCACATGGAGCCAATGGGTCCCAAGTTCCCCTATTTTGATCGGGGAGAAGAAGCTCAAATTATTTAAATAATCCCTCAAGGCTTGGGTCAAATCCAAACCCAACCAGCGTGAAAAAGGAGAAAACATAAGCAATGCAAAATATGTAAAAGATCAGGGAAAATTTAGACTCGGACACAGTAACTCAAGAAGTCTTAGAAAAAGAAAACAAGAACTTCCAATCCCTCCAAAAATCCCTTAAATCAAAAGAAGAACATTGGAGACTCAAATCAAGAAGCTTATGGCTACAAGCGAGAGATAGGAACACTCAATTCTTCCACCATCAAACAAAAGAAAGGATATGCAGAAACAAAGTCTCAACTATCACATACGGGAATTGGGAAGAACTCTCTGATAAAAAATTCATCAAAGAAGAGGACTTCCGACACTTTGAAAAGATATATAAAGAAGATAACTTAGTAGACCTTGATGCCTTTGAAAGCATGCTCAGTAATATTCCAGGTCCATTTACACCATAAGAAAAAGAGAGATTGTGCATAAACATCTCTGAAGAAGAGGTTTGGGGGTAATAAGTCACATGAACCCAGATAAGGCACTTGGTTTAGACAATTTTTCATCACACTTCTATCAAAAATGTTGGCCAATAATAAAAAAGGATCTCCTAAGAATGGTTCAATATGTGAAAAATTCAACAAAAATTGGGGGAAAGAAAAATTCCACTTTCCTTGCCCTCATCCCCAAATATCTCAATCCCTACTCCTTTTATTGATTATTCCCTATTTCCCTGTGTAATGTCTCATATAAAATCATCTACAAGATCATAGAAAATCGCCTAAAACCTCTTCTTCCCCTTCTTATCTCCCCAAATCAAGGGGGCTTTGTGGAGAAAATATAAATGGTTGACAACATCCTCCTGGTTCAAGAATCAATACACTCTAGTCAAGTAAGAGGAGACTAGGGCATGGCCATTAAAACATATATGGCTAATGCCTTTGATCGAGTAAGACACAACTTCTTGATGGCAGTCCTCACCATATTTGGACTCAATGAATTCTTCCTCTCTTGGGTGGTCGCTTGTTTCCACTGCCCTTGGATGGCCCCTTTGGTAAAATGGTACACCAACTCCCTTCATTAAAATTACTTGTGGTCTTGGTCAGGGACGTTCTCAAGTATCTCCCCAATTCTTTACATCCTAATGGTTGAAGCGTTAAGCAGAAGATTGGATAAAGATACACTGCAAAAAACTATTTGAGGTATCAAAATAACCCACGGGGTAAAGAGAATAAACAACTCCCAGTTCGCAGATGATATTATTCTTCTGGGTGGGGATTCCTCAATAATAGCTAACGGGTTTAAAAAGTTCTTTGGTGATTATTCAGCAGCATCGAGAGCTCTAATTAATGAAACAAAAATTCAAATATATGCGTGGAACACCCCCACAGGAATTATGAGAAGAATAGCCTTCATTCTAAATTTCCCCCTCGCAAAAAATTGGCAATCTTTCAAATATTTGGGAATCCCCATATGTCTAAAATATCTTCCATCCTCATCTTGGAATCCAATTCTAGACAAGATAAAAACCAAATTCCATCAACGAGGTTCTTATTGGTTAAATCTAGTAGGGAGAGTAGTCCTCATCAAGTATATTCTATCAGCTCTGCCTATTTTTCAATTTTCTTCACTTCTAGCACCATCCAAGATCAAATCAACAATTCCTCAACAAATCAAAAGATTTATTTGGCAAGGGGGGTGCTCCAATTCTAATCAATTCCATTTAGTAAACTGGAATATAGTCAGATTTCCAATATCCTATGGAGGTTTAGGAATTAAGGACCCATCCATTGTCAACTTGGCCCTTGGGTCCAAGATCCTTTAGACGTTGATTTCAGGAAAAAATGAATGGTAGAAAAGAGTGATATACCTCACAAGCTCTGCTAAACCCTAATACTCTTTTCTTTCTCTTGGCCCATTCACATGGCTTCGACCTCGAGCGAGGGTGTAGCCTCCCCCCCTCCAATAGATATCACAACTTTTTCTAATCCAATTGCCTCGCTCCCTAAACCAGTGAAGCAGTCACCCACTCGATTTATCAAGAAGATCGAAGATATTTTGGTGGTCCCAGTTCAAAGAAGTTACAAAAAACTTTCACTGTGCCTTGTAGATAATGGGCTCACCGATCAATTTACAAGAATATGGTCATATCCCAAAACCATGGTGCAATGGATTGATAAGAACTAGAGACCTCTCATCAAAGGGAACCTCTCTCACTCCTATGGTAATGTTTTCTTTGTCTTTTATTTGAAGAAAAAGAAGAAAGAGATATGATTTTCAGAAGCAAGCCTTACTTCATGGGATCAAATGGACTGTGTTTAAACCGTTGGACTCTTGATTTTAGTCCAAATAACGACATTCTCTCTGTTATTCCAATATGGGTAGGTGTTGTTGGATAAATCCGTAAGTGCGGACACAAACCGATCTCCCTAGATCCACCTGGATCTAGAACAAAGCAAGACAGAACATGACTCTTTCCCTAGATTCTAACCATTGAATTAAATAGGAGGCAAGAACAAATGACGTACCTTATGATCACTTCCTATGGTATTTTTTTCTCCTGCTTCGCTCCAGTGCTCTTGTGCATCCAAGACCAAGACAACACAAACCAACCAAAGTGAAGAAAGCACAATCTATTCAACAGTCAATCTATGTATATGATCAAGGAATTATACAATAAAGTGGAATTAGCTTTATGGGAAAGGGACATGCTACTGTATCATATTAATGGAAAGTAAATATTACAACCTGAGCCTTGATGTTGCAAACTTCCTTTCGATGGCCCTTGGCTCCGACACACACACTTGCTCACTTGCATGAAGAAGATCAACTCCTTAGGATAAACTTTCTGGAGTCTCCGAGTTGTTGTAGCTTCAGTCCTTCACACAATTCTTTCACCAATTCTCCAATGAATCTTGCTTAACCTTTTCCATGAGAATTCCCTCAATATATAGGAGAGAATGAATTAGTTACTTGGATATTAATGATCCCAAAATATCATGGAATCCAGTACTAGGATAACCATTCGAATGCCATCTCATTCTTCTAGAAGATTCCCTTATAGAAGCATCAAGAATTCATCTTTTTCCTTGCTTTAGAAAGGGTTCACACCCTAGAAGTTCAACACAGTGCAAACTTCTCTCACCCTAGCTTAAGGCAGCCTGCGAGAATCATTCATTCTCGCAGGCAAATATACTAGCAACCTGCGAACAGTCTTCAAAAATGAGTTTTCTGGAAGAGATGAAAATAACTTTTTCTCAGGAGAAAGTTCTTATGAAGAGATGAGTACACCATCATCAATACATCATCATGATGACCAAAATCATGGGTAACAGAATGCCCCCCAAAGTATGAGGTTGGAACCAGTGACATCCAATAGACTTTGTAAGTCGTGTGTGTGTGTCAGGAACCAGGAGCACACCTAATCGGAAACCTGCAAACAACCAAGCATCTGCAGAATATCATATATACCAATTCTGAGGTAGGCATTCCCATACTCAGATCACATACTGATGACATTATACACATGGGTCATGGCCACCAATCATACACTGTGGATCTATGCCGTCAAAATATAGCATAGCCATCGGAATACATTGTGGATCTATGCAAGAAATTTCAAATCAAGGCGACATAGCCACGAGACATACATAGTGGATCTATGTGTCGCAAACTATACATACTCCATAGCAACCTAGATCAAAATTATATCCAGGGTCTTCAATCTCGTCGCCCAAAGTACGAATCTAACCATGTGATTACATGTATTGAAGTCAAACATGGTAGAAACCACTTGATTACCGGTCATTGATGAAACCGTTAACAAGTGTGAGGGAAATCACCATTGATGTCAATGACTCCCAAGGTACCATAGTACAATCCATCGAGTGTGAATAAATGAGTTGAAGTCGAACATCCGATGGAATCTTTCGATCAGGGGTCAATGATATAAACCCACTGTCAAAAGCGAGGAAACCTGCCATTGAGGCATGCAAGCTCCAAGGTACCAAATAATTTCTAAGTCTTGATTCTGGATAATGAGCTGAAGTCAACAGAAAAAAACTCGTCATAGGAGGGCCTTGATGTATCCCCCATCAATGACACGAAATGAGTAATAGATTTTGAAGGTGAAATAGAGTATTTTGCAAATTGGACCAGACATAGAGAAAGCCCACACGAAAAGAAAGGAAAACTGCAAATGGCCGACTCAATATAGGTTTCAAATGGAATTCTCTTGAACATATGAAAGACATGACCAATGATTTGGCAGCATTGACTCAAAGACGACACAAGGAATGACCTTGTAGCAAATCGAATGAGAGACAAATGGATTTCCCAAACCGGCTTCAAATGTGATGAATAGGGGGTGTCATGTTCAAGAGTGACACTTACTTCCAATTAATACGAAAATGAAAACATATCCCTTTATCAAATTTTCCCCCACCATTTCTGGCGAGTACCTATTTATTTTTACGCAAGCTTGAGGAGGATAACATATGCTTGTTGATGTAATCTCATCCTTTGGACGAGTCCCTCAGAGTATTTTTAACGAACCCTAAGAAGGAGTGGTTCGGTCCCATCACGGGTATGGAAATGTTTGTTTAACAAGTCCAGAGATAGAAAACTCGAAGGTTTTTCAAGATTATAGAGTTTGGAAAAACACTTAAAAGAGAACTCTCTCAGTTCCTTTTTCGTAAAATAGTCTGATGAGACCGAAAAAGAGATAAATTATCGCTCACCAAATTCTTTCTTCAAATACTTTATCGAGCGTGAAAATAGCAAGGTCGCTCGGAAATCTTTTCATGTTTAGAGAGTCTGAAAAGAGCTTAAAGGGAACTCCAGGGGGTTCCTTTTTCGTATAACCTTTACGAGTCCGAAAAAGTGATAAAATTATACTCGGTTACATTTTCATTGATTTACAAGCATGAGAAAGAAAAAAGACTAAGCTCAGTAACTTATTCTCATGTATTTATGAGCATGAGAAAGAACAAAGACTAAGCTCGGGATTGTTTTCATTTTCACGCAAGCTTAAAAACAAAACAAAACTATGCTTGGACCTAGTTTTATTTTTACACAAACTTAAACCAGAGGAAACTATGCTTGGACCTGGTTTCATTTTTATGCAAGCTTGAACCAGAGGAAACTATGCTTGAGGTAAGTGGTTTCATTTTTACACAAGCTTGAACCATAGAAAACTATGCTTGCAACTTCCCAACACATAACACAGGGATGGTTGGTACTTAGCCCCCAGCTTAAGAAACTAGTGGCTTAACTTCAGCATGAAGTCCAGAGGCTAAGGCAAATGCCCCCCAAGCTTCATTTCATCCAACTGCAAAGGAGAATGAAAGGAATCTTCAAATACTAAATGAAGGACGTGACTCAAACAGAGAGGGGGGAAAATATTTCATTTTTTAACGAGCTTGACATAGAAACAAGAACTATGCTCGTAACCTCTGTTTCATTTTTTAACGAGGTTTCTACAGAGATGAAAAAACTATCCTCATGTGGTTTCATTTTTTAATGAGCTTTAAATTAGAAAACTATGCTCAAGTCTGGGTTCCTTTTTTAATGAGCTTGAAATCAGAAAATCATGCTCATAGACCTCTATTTCATTTTTTAACGAGGTTTCCTCAGAGACGCAAAAACTATCCTCAGAGTCTCTCTTCTTGATCATGGATTCCAAGAGGACAAGGCTCCGGAATGACACCATGTCAAGGGACAAAATTCGGTCATGGCTTCCAAGAGGTCTTCACTAGAAGGAAGAAACACACTCTGGAAGGATACCATGTCGAGGGTCGCGACAGGAGTTAAGAGATCAGGCTCTAACAACCCTATCAAAGATATCACCATGTCAACTATTGGATCTAAGTCATCAGAAGTTGAAGCCATGGGTGACAATGCCACATAATTGACCTGTGGCGGGGGCAATATCGTCTACATACAAGAACCATTCAAGGAGGCAATCCAGGCAGGGTCAATGAATGAAAGTTGATCAACAGTCACAACTCGTCCATCGTGAGGGAAAGATATCACACGAAAAAGAGTAGACACAATAGCTTTCATGGCATAGACATAATCTCTCCCAAGGAGTAAAGAAAAATCCAAGGGGTCTTGGACTACCATGACATCAATGAAGACATTTTTCCCTCCCAAAGTTACAGGAAACTAAGGAAGGGTCCCTAAAGGTTGACCAGTTCTACTGTTAAAAGCTAACAAATTCTACGTAACCGACGCAAGTGGAGGACAACCCAAAGCTTTCCAAGAAAAAGAGGACAAAATACTAATGGATGCACCTTCATCTATCAATGTCTGAGGAACGTCCCGACCACAAACCTACACTATAATCTGGAAAGGAAAGTGAGAGGGAAGACGAGGTCTAGTTAGCACACCCCAATCAAAATGAATGGCCTCATAACTTGGAGGGGGTTTCACGGGAGAAGGAGGAATACCCCCTGACACGACAGAGTCTGTATCAACGAGAGAAACATGGGCAGTATATGGTTTACTCTCTAGCCCGAGAGTAGGATCGATCGATGATGAGATCAGATTGACCACTTGGGTTTCATTCTCCAAGGGGAGAATGGGGTTGACTGAGGATGGGATCAGATCGACCTCTTTAGTTTCACTCTCTGAGGGGAGAGCGAGATTGACTGAGGATGGTATTGGATCAACCACTGTGTCAACTAGTTCAACTAAGGACGTGACCAGATTGACGACATGATCAACCAGATTGACCGGTGAAGGGACCAGAGTGATCATTCCATCAACTATTGGAGGGTTGAGAGAAGCTTACAATAAACAACTGGAATTTGAGGCTGTGAAACAGACATGTCTTCCAGTAATTTTGAGGTTTCTTCCATATGAGGGAAAAAATGAGTTAGATGACTCCCTTTGCATAACATACACAGGAACTTGACTCTACTTTTCTTCTTCCCAACTGTATCATGACTGGTTGACAGGAGGTCATTAGTATGTTGTTCAGAGGCTGATGACATGGGTTGGTCAGGGTGTGTAGACCATACTTCTATAACCTTGGATAGACCAGGGCAATCCTTAAGAAGATGGCTACCCTTACAAAGCCTACAAGGGTACTTGGGCTTACGGGTTGTTTGG
>ML787176.1:507499-529662 GCA_009831015.1 Picea engelmannii
AGAGTGCGAACTCTACCTATTCTCGCAAGCTGCAATGAAGTACAGTGCGAGAATGTCTGAACATAATCAAAATTTTGGAAAATGAAGCAAAATTGAAAAAGGCCTCTGGACCCAGAGGGTCTATCAGGATATCCTGAAGACTCAGAGATTGATAGGATAGGAGAAAAGTAAAACCAGAGCAAATGGCCACAGAAAAACACCAAAAGACACAAAGAAAATGAGATTGTTCTCCAGTGGAGTCGCCAATTTTGTTTTTGGATAAATCTGTAAGTGCAGACACAAACCGATCTCCCTAGATCCACCTAGATCTAGAACAAAGCAAGACAGAGTATGACTCTTTCCCTAGATTCTAACCATTGAATTAAATAGGAGGCAAGAACAAATGGCATACCTTATGATCACTTCATATGGTCTTTGTTGCTCCTGCTTCGCTCCAGTCCTCTTGTGCAGCCAAGACCAAGACAACACAAACCAACCAAAGTGAAGAAAGCACAATCTATTCAACAGTCAATCTATGTATATGATCAAGGAATTATACAATAAAGTGGAATTAACTTTATGGGAAAGGGACATGCTACTGTATCATATTAATGGAAAGTAAAGATTACAACCTGAGCCTTGATTTTGCAAACTTCCTTTCGATGGCCCTTGGCTCCGACACACACACTTTCTCACTTTCATGAAGAAGATCAACTCCTTAGGATAAACTTGTTGGAGTCTCCAAGCTATTGTATCTTCATTCCTTCACACAATTCTCCAATGAGTCTTGCTTAACCTTTTCCATGAGAATTCCCTCAATATATAGGAGAGAATTAATTAGTTACTTGGATAAGAATGATCCCAAAATATCAGGGAATCCAGTACTAGGATAACCATTCGAATGTCATCTCATCCTTATAGAAGATTCCCTTCTAGAAGCATCGAGAATTCATCTTTAGAAAGAGTTCGCACCCTAGCAGTTCAACACAGTGCGAACTTCTCACACCCTGGCTTAAGGCATCCTGCGAGAATCATTCATTCTCGCAGGCAAATATACTAGCAGCCTGCGAACAGTCTTCAAAAATGAGTTTTCTGGAAGAGATGAAAATAACTTTTTCTCAAGAGAAAGTTCTTATGAAGAGCCTGAGTACACCATCATCAATACATCATCATGATGACCAAAATCATGGGTAACAGTAGGACTGTCTTTCCTTCCCCTCCACTGTTGGAATGACAAAACTATAAAAAATATTGGAAACATACTGGGAAAATATATAGATAGAACATAGCCCAAGGAGGGACTACAATCTTGTGCTAGAATCTGTGTTGAAGTGGATCTAGAAAAAGGCCTACCAAGAGAAATAATTTTAAACCTAGACAACTACAGGTCATACCTACATAAGGTTGATTATGAACAACTTTCATTCAAATGAAAGGCTTGTCATGAATACATGCACTTCGCAAAAACCTGCCCAAAGATGATCTATGAAAACATTATTGCAGAGTCAAATGAACAATGGATGCAACCTAATAAGAAGAGGTAGGTCACGAAGCAAGGACCTCCTCCAAATCAAAAAGAATATCAACCCACTTAGGGATCTCCCTCCAATACAAAACCCTCCTCCAACCAACGCCTTAATCCAATCCCCTCGGCTTCAAATAACAAATTCAACGCACTCTCAAACCCAAATGTAGAAGAAGAGCACTCAGTATATCTGGGGGCTTATGTGGTGGAGATATTAATCCCTCCCTCAGGTGAATATGTTGATGTCATGCCCCCTCTTCCAATCCCAATCCTGGCATGGATTCCTCTTCTCCTTGCGAGGGGGAAGTCCTCTCTGATTTTTCGGATGATGAATCTGAACGAGAATATGAGCCAAATCCCCAACCTAAGAAAGTAGGGAGAAAATCTAATTCTCAAAGGCATGAAGCATGAAGTAGCAAAAAATCTGGAAAAGGAAATTGGAAGGTAGAGAACACTAGATACTGTGGTTAAGAAAGAACCACGACAACCAAGAAAATAGGGCAGCTCAAATTCCTCCAAAGGAGGAATCTCAAAATCTAGTTCTAAATGATAAAAGTCATTTCCTCGCATTGTAAGGGAATGAGAAGGAAGAATAAACTAGATCTAATTAGAAGACTATTCAAAAAAGAGAAACCCCATCTCCTCCTCCAAGAAACAAAGAAGAAGGACATGAACGTCCTTGAGGATCTGGATTATATATGGAAAACATCAAAGGTTTTGCAATCAATTTGCACGAGGCGTCTAGAGGTATTTGTACCATATGGGACCCCCTTTTCTTCAAATTGGAAAGCTAGTAGGAGTCTCCTCATTGGATTTTGACTCGATTGTTTGACCCTCCCTCAGGTATGTCGTCTTCTATCATGAATGTATATATGCCCTGCACTCCTCAAGAAAAACAGCAAGGATGGAATTCACTTTTGATCTCCCTGGGGAAACAAGAAATTTGAAAATTATTGTAATAGGGGATTTTAACACCACTTTGGACAGTAGATAAAATAAAGGGGGCATCCTGGTTTGTGATCCCAATAGGAAACTAATGGAATAATTTATATCCTCCTTCGATTTGCTTGATATTAATAATTCCAAAGGGTTGTTCACTTTCCAACCTAATAAATCGGTGGGTCATGGATTTATAGTCGCCATACTTGATATATTTATTCTAAGTGGATCCCTTTTGGAAGATTCCTTTATCCCCTCTTCCTGAATCCTCCCTTGGTTAGGCTCGGGTCAACGCCATATCTCTTTGTTTCTTTCCGACCCCATAAACCTCGACCCTATTCCTTTTTGTTTCAACCCCCTTTGGATCCTTGACCCCTCCTCCATTTCCCTCATTTCCTCCACCTGGAGCCAATGGGTCCCAAGTTCCCCTATTGTGATCTGGGAGAAGAAGCTCAAATTATTTAAAGAATCCCTCAAGGCTTGGGTCAAATCCAAACCCAACCAGCGTGAAAAAAGAGAAAACATAAGCAATGCAAAATATGGAGAAGATCAGGGAAAATTTAGACTCGTAAACAGTAACTCAAGAAGTCTTAGAAGAAGAAAACAAAAAAATCCAATCCCTCCAAAAAGCCCTTAAATAAAAAGAAGAACATTGGAGACTCAAATCAAGAAGCTTATGGCTACAAGTGGGATATAGGAACACTCAATTCTTCCACCATCAAACCAAAGCAAGGATATGGAGAAACAAAGTCTCAATTATCACAGATGGGAATGGGGGAGAACTCTATAATAAAAAATTCATCAAAGAAGAGACCTTCGGACACTTTGAAAAGATATATAAAGAAGATAACTCAGTAGAACTTGATGCCTTTGAAAGCATGCTCAGTAATATTCCAGTTCCATTTACACCATAAGAAAATGAGGGAATGTACATAAACATCTCCGAAGAAGAGGTTTGGGGGTAATAAGTCACATGAACCCAGATAAGGCACTTGGTTCATACAGTTTTTCAGCACACTTTCTATCAAAAATGTTGGCCAATAATAAAAAAGGATCTCCTAAGAATGGTTCAATATGTGAAAAATTCGACAAAAATTGGGGGAAATAAAAATTCCACTTTCCTTGCCCTCATCCCCAAATATCTCAATCCCTACTTCTTTGCTCGATTATTCCCTATTCCCTTGTGTAATATATCATATAAAATCATCTACAAGATCATAGAAAATCACCTAAAACCTCTTCTTCCCCTTCTTATCTCCCCAAATCAAGGGGGCTTTGTGGAGAAAATACAAATGGTTGAAAACATCCTCTTGGTTCAAGAAGTAATACACTCTAGTCAAGTAAGAGGAGACCAGGGCATGGCCATTAAATCATATATGGCTAATGCATTTGATCGAGTAAGAAATAACTTATTGATGGAAGTCCTCACCATATTTGGACTCAATGAATTCTTCCTCTCTTGGGTGGTCGCTTGTTTCCACTGCCCTTGGATGGCCCCTTTGGTAAAATGGTACACCAACTCCCTTCTTCAAAATTACTTGTGGTCTTCGTCAGGGATGTTCTCAAATATCTCCCCCATTCTTTACATCCTAATGTTTGAAGCATTAAGAAGAAGATTGGATAAATATACACTACAAAAAACTATCCCAGTTATCAAAATAACCCTCGGGGTAAAGAGAATAAACAACTCCTAGTTCGTAGATTATATTATTCTTCTGGGTGGGGCTTCCTCAATTATAGCTAACGGGTTTAAAAATTTCATTGGTGATTATTCAATGGCATCAAGGGGTCTACTTAATGCAACAAAGATTCAAATATATGAGTGGAACACCCCCGGAGGAATTCTAAGAAGAATAGCCATCATTCTAAATTCCCCCCTCGCAAAAAATTGGCAATCTTCCAAATATCAGGGAATCCCCATATGTCTGAAATCTCTTCCATCCTCATCTTGGAATCCAATTCTAGACAAGATAAAAAACAAATTCCATCAATGGGGTCCTTATTGGTTAAATCCAACAGGGAGATTCGTCCTCATCAAGTTTATTCTATCAGCTCTGCCTATTTTTCGATTTTCTTTACTTCTAGCACCATCCAAGATCAAATCAACAATTGCTCAAGAAATCATAAGATTTATTTGGGAAGGGGGGTGCTCCAATTCTAAGTGATTCCATTTAGTAAACTGGAATATTGTTAGAGTTCCAAGATCCTGTGGAGGTTTAGGTATTAAGGACCCATCCATTGTCAACTTGGCCCTTGGCTCCAAGATCCTCTAGACATTGATTTCAGGAAAAAATGAATGGTGGAAAAGAGTGATCTACCTCGCGAGCTCTGCTAAACCCTAATCCTCTTTGCTTTCTCTTTGCCCATTCACATGGCTTTGACCACTGTCGAGGGCGCAGCCTCCCCCCCTCCAACAGATATCAAAACTTTTTCTATTCTGATTGCCTCGCTCCCTAAACGAGTGAAGCAGTCACCCACTCAATTTGTTAGGAAGCTCGAAGATATTTTGGTGGTCCCAATTCAAAGAAGATACAAAAACCTTTCACTTTGCCTTGCAGAGAATGGGATCACTGATCAATTTACAGGGATATGGCCATCTCCCAAAACCATGGTGCAATGGATTGATAAGAACTAGAGACCTCTCATCAAAGGGCACCTCTCTCACTCCTATGATAAGGTTTTATTTGTCTTTTTATTTGAAGAAAAAGAAGAAAGATATCTGATTTTCAGAAGCAGGCCTTACTTCATGGGAGCAAATGGACTATGTTTAAACTGTTGGACTCTTGATTTTAGTCCAAAGAACGACATTCTCTCTATTATTCCAGTATGGGTAGGACTCCCTTTCCTTCCGCTCCACTACTAGAATGACAAAACTATCAACAATATTGGAAACACACTGGGAAAATATATAGATAGAACAAGGCCCATGGAGGGACTACAATCTTTGTGCTAGAATCTGTGTTGAAGTGGATCTAGAAAAAGGCCTACCAAGAGAAATCAATTTAAACCTAGACAACTTCAGGTCATACCTACATAAGGTTGATTATGAACAACTTTCGTTCAAATGAAAGGCTTGTCATGAATACATGCACTTTGCAAAAACCTGCCCAAATATGATCTCTGGAAACATTGTTGCAGATCCAAACGAACAATGGATGAACCTAAGAAGAAGAGGTAGGTCACGAAGCAAGGAGCTTCTCCAAATACAAAAGAATATCAACCCGCTTAGGGATCTCCCTCCAATCCAAAAACCTCCTCCAAACAACTCCTTAATCCAATCCCCTCATCCTCAAATAACAAATTTGACACACTCCCAAACCCAGAAGTAGAAGAAGAGAACTTAGTAGATATGGGGAATTATGTGGTGGAGATATTAATCCCTCCCTTGGGTGAATACGTTGTAGTGCCCCCCTTCCAATCCTAAGACTGGCATGGACTCCTCTTCTCCTCACAAGGGGAAGGTCCTCTTTGATCTATCGGATGATGAATCCGAACGAGAATATGAGCCAAATCCCCAACCTAAGAAAGTAGGGAGAAAATCTAATTCTCAAAGGCATGAAGCAACAACAAATCTAGAAAAGGAAATTGGAAGGCAGAGAACACTAGATACTGTGGTTAATAAAGAACCACGACAACCAAGAAATTAGGGCATCTAAAATTCCTCCAAAGGAGGAATCCCCAAATCTAGTTCTAAATGATAAAAGTCATTTCCTCACATTGTAGAGGAATGAGAAGGAGGAATAAACTAGATCTAATTAGAAGACTAGTCAAAGAAGAGAAACCCCATCATCTCCTCCAGGAAACAAATAAGAAGGACATGAACGTCCTTGAGGATCTAGATTATATTTGGAAAACATCAAAGGTTTTGCAGTCAGTTTGTGCAGAGCGTCTAGAGGTATTTGTACCATATGGGACCCCCTTTTCTTCAAATTGGAAAGCTAGCAGGAGTCTCCTCATTGGATTTTGACTTAGTTGTTGCACCTTCCCTCAGGTATGTCGTTTTCTATTATGAATGTATATATGCCCTGCACTCCTCAAGAAAAATAGCAAGGATGGAATTCACTTTTAAATCTCCCTAGGGAAACAAGAAATTTGAAAATTATTGTAATAGGGGATTTTAACACCAGTTTGGATAATAGATAAAATAAAGGGGGAATCCTAGTTTGTGATCCCAATAGGGAACTAATGGAATAATTTATATCCTCCTTTGATTTGCTTGATATTGATCCTTCCAAAGGGTTGTTCACTTTCCAACCTAATAAATGGGTGAGTCATGGATTTATAGCCGCAATACTTGATAGATTTCTTTTAAGTGGATCCCTTTTGGAAGATTCCTTTATCCCCTCTTCACGAATCCTCCCTTGGTTAGGCTTGGATCAATGCCATATCTCTTTGTTGCTTTCCAACCCCATCAACCTTGACCCTATTCCTTTCTGTTTCAACCCCCTTTGGATCCTTGACCCCTCCTCCATTTCCCTCATTTCCTCCACCTAGAGCCAATGGGTCCCAAGTTCCCCTATTGTGATCTGGGAGAAGAACCTCAAATTATTTAAAGAATCCCTCAAGGCTTGGGTCAAATCCAAACCCAACCAGTGTGAAAAAAGAGAAAACATAAGCAATGCAAAATATGGAGAAGATCAGGGAAAATTTAGACTCTGAAACAGTAACTCAAGAATTCTTAGAAGAAGAAAACAAGAACTTCCAATCCCTCCCAAAATCCCTTAAATCAAAAGAAGAACATTGGAGACTCAAATCAAGAAGCTTATGGCTACAAGCGGGAGATAGGAATACTCAATTCTTCCACCATCAAACCAAAGCAAGGATATGGAGAAACTAAGTCTCAACTATCATAGATGGGAATGGGGAAGAACTCTCTGATAAAAAATTCATCAAAGAAGAAGCCTTCAAACACTTTGAAAAGCTATATAAAGAAGATAACTTAGTAAACCTTGATGCCTTTGAAAGCATGCTCAGTAATATTCCAACTCCATTTACACCATAAGAAAATGAGGGATTGTGCATAAACATCTCCGAAGAAGAGGTTTGGGGGTAATAAGTCACATGAACCTGGATAAGGCACTTGGTTCAGATAGTTTTTCAGCACACTTTCTATCAAAAATGTTGGCCAATAATAAAAAAGGATCTCCTAAGAATGGTTCAATATGTGCAAAATTCGACAAAAATTGGGTGAAATACAAATTCCACTTTCCTTTCCCTCATCCCCAAATATCTCAATCCCTATTCCTTTTCTCGATTATTCCCTATTTCCCAAGGTAATGTCTCATATAAAATCATCTGCAAGATCATAGAAAATCGCCTAAAACCTCTTCTTCCCCTTCGTATCTCCCCAAATCAAGGGGGATTTGTGGAGAAAATACAAATGGTTGACAGCATCCTCCTGGTTCAAGAAGCAATACACTCTAGTCAAGTAAGAGGAGAGAAAGGCATGGCCATTAAAACATATATGGCTAATGCCTTTGATCGAGTAAGACATAACTTATTGATGGCAGTCCTCACCATATTTAAACTCAATGAATTCTTCCTCTCTTGGGTGGTCACTTGTTTCCACTGCCCTTGGATGGCCCCTTTGGTAAAATGGTACACCAACTCCCTTCTTCAAAATTACTTGTGGTCTTCATCAGGGATGTTCTCAAGTATCTCCCCCATTTTTTACATCCTAATGGTTGAAGCGTTAAGCAGAAGATTGGATAAATATACACTGCAAAAAAGTATCCCAAGAATCAAAATAACCCACGGGGTAAAGAGAATAAACAACTCCCAATTCGCAGATGATATTATTCTTCTGGGTGGGGCTTCCTCAATTATAGCTAACAGGTTTAAAATTTTCATTGGTGATTATTCGGCAACATCGAGAGGTCTAATTAATGCAACGAAAATTCAAATATATGCGTGGAACAGACCCGCAATAATTCTGAGAAAAATAGCCATCATTCTAAATTTCCCCCTCGCAAAAAATTAGCAATCTTTCAAATATATGGGAATCCCCATATGTCTGAAATATCTTCCATCCTCATCTTGGAATCCAATTCTAGACAATATAAAAACCAAATTCCATCAATGTGGTTCTTATTGGTTAAATCTAGCAGGGAGAGTAGTCCTGATCAATTTTATTCTATCAGCTCTGCCTATTTTTCGATTTTCTTCACTTCTAGCACCATCCAAGATCAAATCAACAATTGCTCAAGAAATCAGAAGATTTATTTGGCAAGGGGGGTGCTCCAATTCTAAGTGATTCCATTTAGTAAACTTGAATATTATTATAGTTCCAAGATCCTATGGAGGTTTAGGAATTAAGGACCCATCCATTGTCAACTTGGCCCTTGGGTCCAAGATCCTCTAGATGTTAATTTTAGGAAAAAATGAATGGTGCAAAAGAGTGATCTACCTCGCAATATTTGCTAAACCCTAATCCTCTTTTCTTTCTCTTGGCCCATTCACATGGCTTCGACCCAAGGTGAGGGCACAACCTCCCTCCCTCCAACATATATCACAAATTTTTCTAATCTAATTGTCTCGCTCCCTAAACCAGCGAAGCAGGCCCCCACTCGATTTGTCAAGAAGCTCAAAGATATTTTGGCAGTCCCAGTTCAAAGAAGTTACAAAAACCTTTCATTTTTCCTTACAGAGAATGGGCTCACCGATCAATTTACAGGAATATGGCCATATCCCAAAACCATGGTGCAATGGATTGATAAGAACTAGATACCTCTCATCAAAGGGCACCTCTCTCACTCCTATGGTAAGGTTTTCTTTGTCTTTTTATTTGAAGAAAAAGAAGAAAGAGATCTGATTTTCATAAGCATGCCTTACTTCATGGGATCAAATGGACTATGTTTAAATCATTGGACTCTTGATTTTAGTCCAAAGAACGACATTCTCTCTATTATTCTAGTATGGGTAGGACTGCCTTTCCTTCCCCTCCATTGCTGAAATGACAAAACTATCAAAAATATTGGAAACACACTGGGAAAATATATAGATAGAACAAATACCAAGGAGGGACAACAATCTTGTGCTAGATTCTGTGTTGAAGTGGATCTAGAAAAAGGCCTACCAAGAGAAATCAATTTAAACCTAGACAACTACAGGTCATACCTATAAGGTTGATTATGAACAACTTTTGTTCAAATGAAAGGCTTGTCGTGAATACATGCACTTTGCAAAAACCTGCCCAAAGATGATCTCTGGAAAAAAAATTGTAGAGCCAAGTGAACAATGGAAGCAACCTAAGAAGAACAGGTAGGTCACAAAGCAAGGATCTCCTCCAAATCCAAAAGAATATCAACCCGCTAAGGGATCTCCCTCCAATCCAAAACCCTCCTCCAACTAGCGCCTTAATCCAATCCCCTGGGCTTCAAATAACAAATTCGACACATTCTCAAACCCAAAAGTAGAAGAAGAGCACTTAATAGATCTAGGGGCTTATGTGGTGGAGATAATAATCCCTCCCTCGGGTGAATCTGTTGATGTCGTGTCCCCCCTTCCAATCCTAATCCTGGCATGGATTCCTCTTCTCCTCATGATGGGGAGGTCCTCTCTGATCTATCGAATGATGAATCTAAATGGGAATCTGAGCCAAATCCCCAACCTAAGAAAGTAGGGAGAAAATATAATTCTCAAAGGCATGAAGCAACAAAAAATATAGAAAAATAACTTGGATGGCAGAGAACACTAGATACTGTGGTTAAGAAAGAACCATGAAAACCAAGAAATTAGGGCAGCTCAAATTCCTCCAAAGGAGGAATCCCCAAATCTAGTTCTAAATGATAGAAGTCATTTCCTAGCATTGTAGAGGAATGGGAAGGAGGAATAAACTAGATCTAATTAGAAGACTAGTCAAAGAAGAGAAACCCCATCTCCTTGTTGATATTATGGTAGCTACGAGAGGTATTCACCTCCACGTGTAAACTTGACGAGAATAGAATATTCTGGAAATAAAGAAGAAACCCTAATGAGTTGGCTAATAACCCTAGAAAACAAGTCAACTCAAGGAGATAATTTGTATTAGGTTATTAGCCTCCAAGAGAAAAAGTCGGCCAAAAGAAATATTATATAGGTACCCAGAATGAGAAGTCAGCCCAGGTAGTTAGACAAATTTTTTATAAATACAAGAGGCCAGTCTTCATTCTAGTAGGGAATTCTTAGAACTGCAAAGCTCATTTGTGCACAGGTTTGGAGGAAAGTTGTCATTACAACTGATGCAGCTAGAAGACTTTGGTTTGGGCTTAGACTATCTCTTGGCTATGGTTTGGACTATCTGATCATCTCTTGTTTGGTGCGCTATCCTTGGAGAAAGGTGTGCTACCCCTTTGTTTGGCTATCTAGCCTAGGGTTTACTTCCGGAATGATTCTCTATTAAAGGTTAAGGTGCTCAAAGGGTGGCTTCGACCTATGGTTGGGTGAAAATAGTGATATTGTCTATGGTAAAATGAGCACATCCATCTTATTCTAGCAGGTTATGGGCCCACACCTCCTTCATTCAGTATAACCACTGGAAGGGAGCATAGCCATAAGGATATTAAGCTCGTTGAAGAACTGTCACTAGGGTTTCTAGCAGGAGCAGTCACCAAAGCACTGCCGCTAGGGTTACTAGCAGGTGCAGTTGCAGAAACCCTAACCCTCTCGTTGAGGCACCTTAAGTGAAGGGATTGACCTAATTTTCGGATATACCAATGTGCCCTAGCCTAGCGCATCTCCTGGTACTCTCAGCAAGCCAAGATATCAACTTTGAGTTTTTGGTCAAATCTAGGGTTGACCAAGTCAAAGCAGCCATGACTTACTCTATAAAGTCGAAAAACAAGTTAGATGGAGATTTTAAATTTAGAGCGTGGAAGACAAGGATTGACCTCATCCTTGCCAAGAATAAAGTGTTGGATATCGTGAAAGGAAATATCATGGAACCAGAGTTTGAAGAAGGAAAAGAGAAGGAACTGTAGAATGTTGCAGTCATGGAGAAGTTCAAAGACGGTGACATCAATGCCATGAGTATTATAGTGGAATCTATAAAACACCACTTGATACCCTAACAAACCTCTTCTCAGTCATAAACATTGGACAAGTAATGAGTCTAAATAATGAGTTTCATGACATGAAGATGAATGATGATGACAGCCTAACATCATACTTTGTGAGAATCTCTCAGTTAAGAGATCAACTATAAGCCATTGAAGAGATCATTTTAGAGAAGGAATTGGTAAACATAGTACTCAATGGTATTCCCAAGACATGGGATGTATTTTCTGTAAGCATGAACAAAAGGAAGGAGTATCCTGCATTTGAAGAACTTTGGACTTGTTGTGCTCAAGAAGAATCAAGGATCAGTGCAAAAGAGAAACCCCAAAAGGAAGTTTGGTTCAAGGAAGAAGCCAAATCAAGAGAAAGATATGTCAGAAACACAATGCTTCAACTGTCGAAAGTATGGTCACTACAAGAATCATTGTCTCAAGCTAAATAAAAGGAATGAGACACACGAAGCATCAGTAAAGGAACCTACAAAGAAAGCCAAGAAAGACAAAACAAACCTCCTCTTCTAATACAAGGTAACAATACTCTTCATAGTTCTTGTGCATACCATGTTTTTGGTACATATCTTGCATAGAAGATAAAATGATCAAAGAGAAACTATACTTATGGAAGAACAACAAGAGAAGGACTGCTATCACTATGACTATAAGACAAGCTGCAAGATAAGCCGAAATTCGAAAGAAACCTAGAAGAAGTAAAGACAGAAAGAAGTCAACAATCAAGAGGAAATTGAAGAAAGACTTATGACACTTTGTAGAAGTCAATAAGGATGTAGATGGAAGTGTGGCTTATGTTAGATGGAGGGAGCCAATTATATACATGAAGCAAGGATTAGGATGGAGCTAATCCTATGATCCATTGAAGATGATGAAGTATATATCCATGGTAGCAGCCATGAAAAGCAGTACGTGCTCAGTTTGAATTTAGAAGAAGCCTTCTTCGAAAAGAAGCCTTAAAAGTATCCCTGGTTGTCCATCCATAGAAAGAAGTGAAACCTTCAGGGCATGGAATCTATAACTCCATGGACGTAAGAGCTAAAGAAAAACATGAGGAAGAACATGAAGATTCCAAGAAAGAAAAAAAATCCAGAACAACCAATCATTGTATCAAGAATCACAAGATTACCAGCTAGATATGAACCCACTAAAAGCAATCAAGCAGAGGAACAAAAAGTTGTGATGAAGAACGGTGTATGGAAAGACTTGTGAATGTAAGCATTGAAAGATCCAGAACTAGAGGTTCTCCCAGATGGAGGGAGAAGACTATGATGACTGCTTGTTCCAGTAAACCAGACATACCTCTACATCAACCATTATATCATCCGCAATATTCATGGGATTGACAAAGACTGTTCTCCAGAATAATTGAACAAAGAGTGTATGAAGAGAAACCTTAAGGATTTGAGGTATACCAAAAAGTGACACTTGTATGCATATGAAATAAGGCAACTTGGTGGAGAACCTCTAATGCACAACAGAAGCATGGTGAAAACATTTCATATTATATCAGAATGATTACTCAGAACTCTAGAATGATGGATTGACAATCCGTGACAAATATCTCATGATGACAGAAGAAGTGCCACATGGATATGTTCCAGTTTGAGCCTTGCCACGATGTTATGAGCTAGCAGGGAACAAAATATGAATCCAATAATGATATACTATATTGATCAGAGCTATATGAAGCCTTCAAAGAAAACCAATGTTCCAGAAAGACCGAAGTACATTTGAGATCAAGAATTACATTCTCCGTAATAAAATCCAAAAAAGAGAAGTGGTTCTCCAATATATATATCTCCACAGATGAGAAGATAAGCAGGAAATTTTGGCAAAGCCTCTGTCCAAGGTGAAAGAGTTTGCATACTCAAGTTGGAGCTCGTGGAGACAACTTTCTTATTGAAAAAGGAAGATATGACTCCCAGGTTGGGAGGGAGCACTGATGTGTTATTTATGGACAATCATTTTTCAGTTCGAAAAATGGTCTAAGATGAGCAATTCCTTTCCATCTCGGAAAGTGGTTTGATATTTCTAACGGACAGGCATTCTCTAGTTCAAAAAATGGTCCAGATCAAATGATCATTTTTGTAATGAAAGTGGTTCGATGGATTGTTGATGTACCATAGACAACGATTTCCCATTGTGGTTAACAGGGGGAATGGTCTAGGGCAGTCTCTCTTCTTGAGGGTTACTCAATAAGACTGGCCCGCCTCACCAAACATTCATCTTTTGAAGCTCACGGTTGTGAGCAGTTTCGAAGAATGGTTCGTTTTGGAGGTTGGTGTGGGACAATCATTTCCTTAGGAAATGGTACGGACAATCATTCCTTAGGGAAGATTCATTCTCTCCAGGTTGTACTTTTTTTAGTGTTGGAGGAATGGCCGAGGGTGGGGAATGGTCCAGGTTCAACAAGCAAGGACAAGCATTCCCTAGGGCGGACTCATTCTCTCTAGGTTGCACTTTGTTTAGTGCCGGAAGAATGGCCCGGGGTGGGGAATGGTCCAGACTCAAAAATCAGTACAGTTATTCTTTCTTGCTTGAGAAGAATAGTCCAGATAGAGGGTAGATGTTCGACTTTCTGAGGGTAGATGTTCTTCCAGATCTCACAGATGTGAGTGGAAGAATGGCCCAGATGATTCAGTTTATATCATAACAATGTTTTCTATGCAGATTGATATCAGATGATTTTTATGGAGACTGTATGTCTCTGGATAGTAGATGTATGCTACTGTGATGGATGTGTTCCACTAATTGTGATTATATGTCATTAATAAAGTATCTGTGTGCTACTTGGTGTGGTAGTGTACCACAAGATTGTAGTTGTGTGCTACTATGGATAGATACAGTTGTGTTCTATTAAATGATATTGTTCCAATTGCCTTGAAGACTATCAGAAATGTTGGAAATGATTATCAGCTAGATGGATGATCAATGGATAGAAACTTCTCAAACGGAAAAATAGTCCAGGACATCTATTCTTCTAGGACATATGTATGGATTAGAATAATGGTTCTTGTGTCACTCTATAGAGTGAGTGACTTATCCAGCATCATGTTTGATTACTCAGATGGCGTATGGTTTTGAGAGGTGATGCAGTTGATGACATTGATAATGATAATGGTGCTCATGATCTAATATTGAGATAGTCTATACGACTATGATGATGCTACTGATTCAATGTTATGTTTGTGCTCAAGACCATTGTCTTCAATACCTCCCTAGCTAGGAGGTAGTGTTGATATTATGGTAGCTGCGGGAGGTATTTACCTCCACGTGTAAACTTGAGGAGAATAGAATATTCTGGAAAGAAAGAAAAAACCCTAATGAATTGGCTAATAACCCTAGAAGACAAGTCGGCTCAAGGAGATAATTTGTATTAGGTTATTAGCCTCCAAGAGAAAAAGTCAACCAGAAGAAATATTATATAGGTACCCAGAATGAGAAGTCAGCCCAGGCAATTAGCCATAATTAGTATAAATACAGGAGGCCAGTCTTCATTCTGGCAAGGCATTCTCAGAACTGCAGAGCTCACTTGTGCGCACTGCAGTTAGACAGTTTGTGTGCAGGTTTGGAGGAAAGTTGTCGTTGCAGTTGTTGTAGCTAGCAGACTTCAGTTTTGGCTTGGACTATCTCTTGGCTATGGTTTGGACTATCTGGTCATCTCTTGTTTGGTTTTCTATCCTTGGAGAAAGGTGTGCTAACCCTTTGTTTGGATATATAGCCTAGGGTTTTCTTCTGGAATGATTCTCTATCAAAGGTTAAGGTGCTTGGAGGGTGGCTTCGGCCTATGGTTGGGTGACAATAGTGATATTGTCTATGGTAAAATGAGCACATCCATCTTATTCTAACACTCCTCCTCCAGGAAACAAAGAAGGACATGAATTTCCTTGAGGATCTGGATTATATTTGGAAAAAATCAAAGGTTTTGTAGTCAGTTTGTGTGGGGCGTCTGGAGGTATTTGTACCATATGGGACCCCCTTTTCTTCAAATTGGAAAGCTAGCAGGAGTCTCCTCATTTGATTTTGACTTAGTTGTTGCACCTTCCCTCGAGTATGTCTTTTTCTATCATGAATTTATATATGCCTTGCACTCCTCAAGAAAAACAACAAGGATGGAATTCATTTTTAAATCTCCAAGGGGAAACAAGAAATTTGAAAATTATTGTAACAAGGGAGCTTAACACCACTTTGGACAGTAGATAAAAGAAAGGGGGCAGCCTAGTTTGTGATCCCAATAGGGAACTAATGGAATAATTTATATCCTCCTTTGATTTACTTGATATCAATCCTTCCAAAGGGTTGTTCACTTGGTCTAATAAAGGGGTGGTCGTGGATTTATAGCCTCCATACTTGATAGATTTTTCTAAGTGGATCCCTTTTGAAATATTCCTTTATCCCCTCTTCATGAATCCTCCCTTGGTTAGGCTCGGATCAACGCCATATCTCTCTGTTTCTTTCCGACCCCATAAACCTCAACCTTATTCCTTTATGTTTCAACCCCATTTGGATCCTTGACCCCTCCTCCATTTCCCTCATTTACTCCACCTAGAACCAATGGGTCCCAAGTTCCCCTATTGTGATCTGGGAGAAGAAGATCAAATTATTTAAAGAATCCCTCAAGGCTTGGGTCAAATCCAAACCCAACCAGCGTGAAAAAAGAGAAAACAGAAGCAATGCAAAATATGGAGAAAATCAGGGAAAATTTAGACTTAGAAAGAGTAACTCAAGAAGTATTAGAAGAAGAAAACAAGAACTTCCAATCCCTCCAAAAATCCCTTAAATCAGAAGAAGAACTTTGGAGACTCAAATCAAGAATCTTATGGCTACAAGCGAGAGATAGGAACACTAAATTCTTCCACCATCAAACCAAAGCAAGGATATGGAGAAATAAAGTCTTAACTATCACAAATGGGAATGGGGAAGAAATATATGATCAAAAATTCATCAAATAAGAGGCCTTCAGACACTTTGAAAAGCTATATAAAGAAGATAACTCAGTAGACCTTGATGCATTTGAAAGCATGCTCAGTAATATTTCAATTCCAATTACACCATAAGAAAATGAAAGATTATGCATAAACATCTATGAAGAAGAGGTTTGGGGGTAATAAGTCACATGAACCCAGATAAGGAACTTGGTTCAGACAGTTTTTCAACACACTTCTATCAAAAATGTTTGCCAATAATAAAAAAGGATCTCCTGAGAATGGTTCAATATGTGCAAAATTCGACAAAAATTGGGGGAAATACAAATTCCACTTTCCTTTCCCTCATCCCCAAATAGTTCAATCCCTACTCCTTTGCTCTATTCTGCCCTATTTCCCTATGTAATGTCTCATATAAAATCATATGCAAGATCATAGAAAATCGCCTAAAATCAAGGGGGCTTTGTGGAGAAAATACAAATAGTTTACAAAATCCTCCTGGTTCAAGAAGCAATACACTCTAGTCAAGTAAGAGGAGACCAAGGCATGGCCATTAAAAAATATATGGCTAATGCCTTTGATCGAGTAAGACATAGCTTCTTAATGGAATTCCTCACCAGATTTGGACTCAATGAATTCTTCCTCTCTTGGATGGTCGCTTGTTTCCATTGCCCTTGGATGGCCCCTTTGGTAAAATGGTACACCAACTCCCTTCTTCAAAATTACTCGTGGTCTTCATCCAAGATGTTCCCAACTCTCTCCCCCATTATTTACATCCTATTGGTTGAAGCATTAAGAAAAATATTGGATAAAGAGAGACTACAAAAAACTATCCCAGGTATCAAGATAACCCATAGGGTAAAGAGAATAGAAAACTCCCAGTTCACAGATGATATTATTCTTCTGGGTGGGGCTTCCTCAATCATAGCTAACGGGTTTTAAAAGGTCATTGATGATTATTCGACAACATCGAGAGGTCTAATTAATGAAACAAAAATTCAAATATATTCGTGGAACACCCCCATAGGAATTCTGAGAAGAATATCCATCATTCTAAATTTATCCCTCACAAAAAATTGGCAATCTTTCAAATATATGGGAATCCCCATATGTCTGAAATCTCTTCCATCCTCATCTTGGAATCCAATTCTAGACAAGATAAAATCCAAGTTCCATCAATGGGGTTCTTATTGGTTAAATCCAACAGAGAGAGTAGTCCTCATCAAGTATATTCTATCATCTCTGCCTATTTTTCGATTTTCTTCACTTCTAGCACCAACCAAGATCAAATCAGCAATTGCTCAAGAACTTCGAAGATTTATTTGGCAAGGGGGTTGCTCCAACTCTAAGTGATTCCATTTAGTAAGATGGAATGTTGTTAGAGTTCCAAGATCATGTTGAGGTTTAGGAATTAAATACCCATCCATTGTCAACTTGGCCCTTGGCTCCAAGATCCTCTGGACGTTGATTTCAGGAAAAAATGAATGGTGGAAAAGAGTGATCTACCATAAATATTTTTTGGGCATGAGACCGTGTTGCCTAGATGAGGGGACAAGGGTGCAAGGAGGCTCTCAAATTTGGTTCATTTTGAAAATTTATCTTCCCCTAATCCAAAATCACCACACATGGATTCCAGGAAATGGGAAAAATATTCTAATTCATTTTGGTAGGATTATGGGGAATCCACCTCTTTCTTCAGATCTACTCCTCTCCCCTCTTACATTTTGGCTTTAGGAGCAAGGGAACGTGACTTTGTATGATATATCCTCTTGGAATAGAACAACAGGGAAATGGACAAGATGAATTATGGGAACTCCCCCCCTCCTCTTCAATCTCTCTCATCTTCTCATAAGTCAGCTCAAAGGTTTTTCCCCCATCCATCTGTCCAAAAAAGACACTCGTGATTGGGGAACTCAAGATTATTTGGTCAAAAAAGGGTATGATACTTTGCTTGCCAGATCTCTCTCCCCCCTCTGTCGGCTTGTTGGAAGCATATTTCGAGCAGTAACATCTTCCTGAAAATCAACATCTTTTGTTGGACATTAGCTCATGAGAGAATTCTAACAAGGGAAAATTTAGCTAAAAGAGGCTCCTTAGGACCCTTCAGGTGCGCACTTTTTAAGAAAGCATAAAAAACCATCAACCATTTATTTGTTGAATGTCCCATCTCTCGGTTGGTGTGGCAAGTTGCTCTTCAAAATCTATACTCTCAGGTGCAATGGCCCTCCTATTGTGGGAATATTTTCAGTAGATGGCAACACCTCTATAACGGTTCCTTCCGTAAAAAATGTCTCTTCAAAAAAGTATGGTTATCTCTACCTAAATTTATTTACTGGAAGATCTGGTTGGCTAGAAATAAAGAAATCTTCGTTGAAGAAAAAACTATCCCTTCCTTGATGGAAAATAAATCCATATGTCTCCTCTCATAACATTTTAAAATCCAATTCAATTTCCTAGATCCATCCGAATGTCTAGACAACAACAAGGAGGTTTGGTTCAAGCAATTCCACTTCCCATCCCCTGTGATTTACTCCCCTCCTTCTATACCAGATTAGCAACTACAACTCTCTTCTTGGGAATTTATTCAATGGAAACAAACCCAACGACAAATACATTCTAAGTTTCAACAGAGCTTCAAAAGGAAACCCTAAGGCGACATGTGTGGGAATTGTGCTTTATGACCCACAAGGAAATAGGAAATTAACATACGCATGGAACATTGGAAATTCCACAAACAACCAAGCAGAGCCTATGCACTATTCCAGAGATTGAAATTGGTGAAGGAACAAGGTATCAGTGATCTCATGGTGATAGGTGATTCCAAATTGTTAATCAAGCATGCCATATTTCTTTCCAACCCAAAGAATATTCATCTATGTGTTATTCTAAGTAGAATTCACCTTGAAATTCAGTCTTTTGACACCATCAACTTCTTCCACGTGTTAAGAGACAATAACAAGGAGGTTGACAGACAATCCAATCAAGCTATCTAACTCTAGGAAGGAGTTCTCTTAGTTAATGGTGCACACTCCATAGAATTCATCCCATGACTTGCAAAAATTCAAAGGTTTGTCCCATTTGGGGATGCCCTTGGTTTTTCTCTCAATTGGTTGGTCTAGGTTCTTTTGTGCCCTTTAGAATCATTCTCATAGACTTTAAACAAAAATTGGGGGGGGGAGGAGGGGGAACACATCACATAATTCTATAGAAGGCTCGTCATACAACAATATCACACACAAATCATACCAACACCAGGACATGTCAATCCCTCGTCACATCTTCGTCAACATGTGCTTGACATTCATTCCCTCAAGGCCCCTATAACTTCACTTGGAGGAAGAAATATTTTCTTAGTTCACATCATGTTTTCTTTGAAATGTGGGATGGGAAGAGGTACTATCAGATCAATCGTAGCTTCTAGCTATGATTGTCAAATGTGGTTAGCAAATGACAGCGAGAAAACTTGTGTGCTGGTGGAATTTAGGCTTTGTAGGAGATACGATATGGCCAAATCCATTTGTCTGGATGTTGTCGAATCCCTTGCGATCAACATCTGTGTATCCTTTATTTTGTTTCCTATTTCACTCACTCGAGAATTTAGGACCTAGATGATGTTAATGGCAACTGGACGCTCAAGAATTCAAGCACAACAAATTGAACAACTTGAAGGTGAGTTGGAAGACACCCGCAATTTGGTTTTCACTCTTCAGATCAGATTCAATGGAATTTGGTCTCACTTGCTCATAGTGTTAGAGGAATCTGTGAAGCAGAGGAAAGAAATTGCACAATTGAAGGATGAATGTAATTCCCTCCACTAGTAGATTGAAGAAATGAGATTATGACCTCAACAAGGAGCAGAATCATCACCAATCTATGAAGCAATAGAGCAGTGTAAAGCAACATCATCTCCTGCAATGGGTCCAAAACAATTGGACTTGAATACACCAACACCAAAATTTGGGCAATGGCATTATGAAGGCCCCATCAACTAAGCTCTTTAGTTTATATGTTTCAGTTTTGTTTACTTATACCAGGGGTTTTTTCCAGACTATATAAGGGGAATGTTTTTAGCATTTAGGAATATGGGATAGCAGCACTGCTAAACATAGTAGATATAGTGGCTCTATTTCTAGACTTTGTAGAAAGCTTAGTTATCAATTTTTGACTACTTGTAACTCTAATGTTTTTAAATATTGTTATTATATTAATAAATATTCCCCCTTTTCTTGTTAAAAAAAATTAGGTTATTTTAATTAATTCATATATAATAAATTAAAAACCTATAAGCTTAGGAGTCAATTATTTAAATAAATTCAATAAGCATTTAGATATGAAAACATAATAATGTATGAATCTCATTGCTTTAATAATAGTGTTCTTTAATTAAAATATTTTTATTTATTATTAATTTTAAAATTAAATTTCCAAAAATATAAAATCCATAAAATAATTAAAAATAACCATAAAAATTATAAAAATATTAAATATTAAGTATATCTAAGTATCATTTTCTTTTAGTAAAATACTTAACTATTAACCACTAAAAAACATAATTATTAATATCATTATGTTTATTAATATCATGGAGAAACAAAGTCTTAACTATCATAGATGGGAATGGGGAAGAAATATATGATCAAAAATTCATCAAAGAAGAGGCCTTCAGACACTTTGAAAAGCTATATAAAGAAGATAACTCAGTAGACCTTGATTCATTTGAAAGCATGCTCAGTAATATTTCAGTTCCAATTACACCATAAGAAAATGAGAGATTATGCATAAACATCTATGAAGAAGAGGTTTGGGGGTTATAAGTCACATGAACCCAAATAAGGCACTTGGTTCAGACAGTTTTTCAACACATTTCTATCAAAAATGTTGGCCAATAATAAAAAAGGATCTCCTGAGAATGGTTCAATATGTGCAAAATTCGACAAAAATTGAGGGAAATACAAATTCCACTTTCCTTTCCCTCATCCCCAAATATCTCAATCCCTACTCCTTTGCTCGATTCTGCCCTATTTCCCTATGTAATGTCTCATATAAAATCATATGCAAGATCATAGAAAATTGTTAAAAAAACAGGACCGCAGAGCAATAAAATAAAACAAATGCAGAAACAAAACACAGAAGACACACAATACAAGAGAGACACAGATTTATGTGGTTCACCCAGTGTGGGCTACGTCCACCAAAGAAATTTCCAGGTCCTTCCTTTATTACTATCCAGCAAATGAAGGGATACAACCTACAACAAAACCTGTTGTAACTTCCTCTTCTTTCTCTCATAGTCTCCTCTCTCAGAATACAATATTCACACTCGTACATAGCCGCAATACATTTCCCTCATAAAAGAGGGTTGCCTTCTAGGGAAAAAAAACCCTAACATAATCTCTACCGTTAGATCTGCAACCTTATAATGAACGGTCTAGATTTACAATGAAATTACAATATACTTTTATAAGGCAATTTTTTCTTTGGGGGCTTCGCCCCCGAACCCCCATCGGGGGACGCTGCCCCCAAACCCCCCCTGGGGGCCCGCTTGCTCCCAGACCCCCCAGCTGGGGGGATGGACCCCGCAGAGGGGGTACCCCCCGTCTGCACTCCTCCGCGTGGAAGAGTGTACATACTTCTGGGGTGTAAATACTTCATGGGGTATAAACATGGCTGAAAGCAAAGGACCTCTGCATCAGGAAGATAATCAGGCTCCACAACCAACAATCTCCCACTTGGAGACTGATCTCAACAACT
>ML787176.1:542060-562678 GCA_009831015.1 Picea engelmannii
ATATATTTCAAAATAATAGGGTATTTATTAATAGGAAATAATGTATTCGCAATATAAAAGGAAGTGAAATAACTACAAAGTATGATTTTGATTTTTTCATAATATGATTTTTGTTTTTATATGGTTATTTCTACTCAAATTATATGACATGAATGCATAAGGACAGTATTGAAAGGTTTGGTTTACTTTATATGTATAATCAACTTTTAATCTTAATAACAAATACCAAAAATATCACTAAAGTGATGCAGGAGCATCGCCAATTCATCAAGCGAGCCAGCGCGGAAGCAGAAGACAACTGGACAAGCAACACAAATTTTGAAAATGCTTTGGGACTATTGTGCAAATCTTAAATGAATCATTTAAGAAGAGGCGCCTTTGTACATTGTAAATGGACCTTGAGCGGATAGCTCTCGTCCTTTAGTAGATAGACGACATTTAATATAGTTAATGCTAGTAGATAGAACTTTAATTATAGATTTGATAGCTTTAGAACTCAGGAGGGAAAATGGATATAGACACCCTCATTTGTACATTGTAATATTATCAATCCAGGAAGAGAGAGCAAGCAGAGAGATGTATGAAGAACACCCATGTACAGGAATTTGAATTAATAGGAGAAAGCTTGGATTCAAATTCATGGTTTGTGTTGTTTCTCTGTGTATTGATATTATGCTCATGAATGTTTGTTTCCTGTCATACATTTTCTTTTATATGTCGTGTATGTTATTTCATGGTTGAATTGAAGTCTGAGAGGAGGAAGAAATGAATTTCAATTGTTACTCTAATTGAGCCAGAGGATTCCTGCAAGGAGTGCAGTCGAATCGTCCGGAAGGAGTGCGTTGACAGAAGGGTTCAATTAGAGATAGCTTTTGTTCTCATTTCCTTGAAGGTGCAGTTTAGCACAGTGTCGTGCAAGGAGTGTGCAGGCCAAGTAAAAGCCTCAGGGTTGCGAACCTGAGTGAAGTACTAAATACTACTGCCGCAAGGAGTGTGTGCAAAATATTTCCTGAGGACTTTGAAGTCGAGAACAAGCTCAGGAGGTATAGAACCTTGATTAATTACCAAGGGAAACATAGAGAGTTGGTGCCTTGAAATCTTGCAAGAAGCAGTGTAGGCTTGCGAGCAGGCGGACAAGTTTCGTGGAGAAGAACTCAACTGTTTCGCGAATCATCAAAGGAAGAACGGACGGTAGAAATCCTTTGAGGAGATTTCACGAAGTTACATGGGCCATTGGATCTCACGGAGGTGCCGGGAGGTTACAGGGTAAGTGTGGAAGAGGTTCGGAGCTCAGGAAGGCGCAGAGCCGTCGATCCGAGTCACAAGGACCGTTGGATCTACGCGTGTATCGTGTATCGGGGTTTCGTAGGTCAAGCCTCCAAATTATTGCAATGGAGATTGCGATATCACGATTCGCGATATCCTGATGAGCCCAGAATCGTCCATCAACTTGGACGTGTGTCAGGAGATTCGGAGGAGTCGAGGTTCGGAGCATCGGAGATTTCGAAGGCAGGAAACTCTTACAGTTTGGAATCGCGATCCGCGATATCCCGACGGGAGAGTTGTGTGGGCCACAGTCGTAGCTAGTGGAGGATAGGTGGCACAGTATCGGGGATCGGGAAAAGGCAAGGCCCAAAACCTTTGGCAACAGGATTCGCGATCCCTCGAATCCCAAAGTCTCGATAAGGTGACGGGACCATTGAATAGTCAACCCACACGTGCATCGGAGTATCGGCACATCGGGGTTCGGAGTTCAGAAGTTCCATTTGTGGAAGGAGCGAGTAGCAATTTCCCGATAGGGAGAACTTCAATAGTAAGGGAGAAAGTCAACATTGACTCATGTCGGAGTTCGGGAAATTGTGAGGCACAAAACACGCGACCATAGGATTCGCGAAATCACGAAGTCCGATTTCCCGATCACTAAGGGAGAAATTTTGAAGAGTTGTTGTGGGTAAAGAAAATTCCCGATAGGGAATTAGAGGAACATTTGAGTTCTTCGGGCCGTGAGTGGAACAAGATCCTGAGGGAGCGGGCGTGTCTGCAGGTGCGGCTGCATCAGAGTGGTATCAGAGCGGGAATATCTCTTTGCTTTCTATAGCAGAGAAGCAGGAAATTCGCCATGTCGCCAAGGAGAGAAAGACAATCACCTGATCCATAGGATAGGGAGGTGAAAAGAAGAGGCAGGAAAGTAGTCAATCCAGAAATGGAAAGGAAAATGCATGATCTCCGAGCAAGACTTGAGGACATGGAGACAGTGCAAAGACGCACAACTAGTGTCGGGGATCTCAGTGATTCCGACAGCGAAGTCGAGGCTGAACGAGAAGAGGAAGTTGCAGTCGAGGATGTAGCAAACGAGCATCTAATTAAAGCTATTGTCGGGATGGGTGCAAAGTCGAAGATGGACATTCCAGTTTATGAGGTAAATCTGGATGCAGAAGATCCTCTGGATTGGATTAGAGCTCTTGAAACCTACTTCGATTATGAGGATATTGAAGAGGATAAGAAGGTCAGACATGTTGTCACATGCCTGAAAGGACATGCAACATTATGGTGGGATGATCTACAAGCAGATAGATGCTGCAAAGGCAAGCAGAAGATCAAGAGTTGGGATTGAATGATTGCAAATATGAAGGCAAAGTTCATCCCAAGAGATTATCAAATTACTCTATTTAGGAGGATGTAGAACCTGAGATAGAAGCTGATGACAGTGAAAGAATACACTGAGGAATTCTATCGACTAAACATTGGGGCAGGTCATTGGGAGAGCGATGATGAGAAGGTCGCCAGATATATGAATGGCCTGAGATACAACATCTAGGATGAGATGAGCATGGTTACCATCAGGACGGTGGAGGATGCTTATCAGATGGCTTTGAAAGCTAAAGAGAAGCTCAGTCGTAAGCAAGGTCAACGAGGGCGAGGCAGGAGTCATCCCAGAGGCAAGGCAATTGCACAAGAAAGAACTCAGAATCCCAAGGAGGAATGGAAGAAACCTCAGGGTAAAGTCGAGAGAGGTGGGACCTCACAGAGAGGGCCATATGTTGAACAGAGAGGGCAGCATAATGAGCAGAAGGGAGATTATGTTGACGCAAACACTTTTCCTCGTACCAGAGGTAGAGGAAGAGGAAGAGGTGGAGTTATCACATGTTTCACATGTGGAAAAAATGGGCACAGGTCGTTTGAGTGTCCAGAGAAAAAGAAAGACATTGGGGAAGCTCATATTGTTGAAGCACAGCGGCGAAATGTTGAGGCCGAAGGTGCAGAGGGTGGAAGATCGCTTGCGATGCGTAAAGTCCTTTTGACACCCAAGGAAGAGGTGGAAAGCTCAGTCCAAAGGACCAGACTCTTTAGGACTTCATGCAAGACCAAGGATAGGGTATGCAAGGTTATCGTGGACAGCGGTAGCATGGATAATCTCGTTTCAGCCGAGATGGTAGAGAAGTTGGAGCTGGAGACAACTGATCACCCGAGTCCATACAAAGTTTCATGGCTACAGAAGGGACATCAGGTAAGTGTCACTAAACAGTGTTTAGTTGAATTCAAAATAGGAGGATATAATGATAAAGTACTATGTGATGTCATTCCCATGGATGTTTGTCATTTATTGCTGGGTAGACCATGGCAATATGATAGAAATGTGGTTCATGATGGGAGAATGAACACATATACCCTAGAGAAGAATGGGAGGACACACATGTTGCCTCCAATAAAGGATAAGGAGGTGAAGCCGGAAGTAAGCGACACAGTACTTCTCATGAGTGGGAAAGAACTTCTTACCGAGGTGAAGAAGAAAGAAGATCCACAATTCTTTGTGATCAGAAAACCAAGAATTGTTCTGACTAGCACAAGAGTGGATGATTTTCCAGTTGAAGTTCAGGAACTGTTGGAAGAGTTCACTGACATTGTGGTAGCCAAATTACCTCATTCGTTGCCACCCATGAGGAGTGTGAGTCATCATATAGACTTCATACTAGGGGCCAGTTTGTCGAACAAAGCTGCGTACAGGTTGACGCCGCAAGAAAATGAAGAGGTTAAAAGGCAAGTCCAGGAGTTGTTGGACAAGGGGTTAGTCAAGGAAATCTTGAGTCCGTGTGCTGTTCTGACAATACTCAGTCCAAAGAAAGATGAGGTTGGAGAATGTGTACCAACTCGAGGGAAATCAACAAGATAACCATTAGGTACAGGTTTCCATTGCCAAGAATGGATGATCTGATGGATTGCCTGAGTGGGGCAAGGAATTTTTCAAAGATTGATCTGAAGAGCGGATATCACCAGATTCGCATGAGAGAAGGTGATGAGTGGAAAACAGCGTTCAAGACAAACAAAGGTTTGTATGAATGGCTTGTCATGCCATTTGGATTGACAAATGTGCCAAGTACCTTCATGAGGTTAATGAATGAAGTCCTGAAGGATTTCATCGGAAAATTTGTCGTCGTATATCTGGATGACATACTGATTTTCAGTAAAACAAAGGCAGAGCATCTGAAGCATTTGGCCATTGTGATGAAGAAGCTACAGCAGGAGAAGTTGTTGATAAATATGAAGAAATCCTCATTCATGAAGATAGAGCTCATTTACTTGGGGTTTGTTGTTTCGGCTAATGAGTTGAGGATGGATCCAGATAAGGTGGAAGTGATCAAGAATTGGCCATCACCGAGAAATATTTTTGAGGTGAGGAGCTTTCATTGTTTAGCTAGTTTCTACTGGAAGTTCATCAGGAATTTCAGTGGAATTAGTGCAGCGATGATGGATACAGTGAAGAAAAGACATAAGTCTTTTCACTGGAAAACAGAGGCTGAGAAGAGCTTCAATATGTTGAAGCGGAAGATCACGAAACAACTGGTTCTGGTGTTATCGGATTTTCAGAATACATTTCAGGTGAAATGTGATGCAAGCAGGTTTGCCATAGGAGCGGTCTTGGGTCAGGAGGACAGACCAATTGCATATTTCAGCGAGAAGATGAATGAGGCAAAATTGAAATACTCCACGAATGATAAGGAATTTTATGCTATCATACAAGCGTTGAAAAAGTGGAGGCATTACTTGATACCAAAAGAATTTGTTTTATATAGTGATAATCATGCATTGCAGTTTGTGACTCAACAGGAGAAGTTGAATCAGAAACATGCAAAATGGGTAGAGTATATGCAGAATTTCACATTTGTGATTAAACACATTTCGGGTACTGCTAACAAAGTGGTTGATGCTTTGAGCAAGAAGTGTTTGTTGCTGCAGGAATTCCGAGTCAAAACCTTGGGTTTTGAAAATCTCAGGGACATGTATGCAGCAGATGCAGATTTTAAGGAAGCGTATGAAGCAGCTGAGAATCCAGTTCTCAGGGATAGAAGTCCTTGGATAGACTACATGATCCAGGAAGGATTGATGTTCAGAGGCAATCAACTGTGTATTCTGAAATGCAACATGAGGGAGAACCTGCTGAAGGAGAAACACAATGGTGGATTGGCAGGACATTTTGGCCACGATAAGACATTCGCGAAGCTGAGCGAGTCATATTTTTGGCCAGGAATACAAGCAGATGTCAAGAGGTTCGTTGACAGATGTCGAATTTTCCAGCATTCTAAGGGAAGGAAGCAGAATGCAAGATTTTATTAGCCATTGCCCATACCGGAAAGACCATGGGAGGCGATTAGCATGGATTTCATATTGGGGTTGCCAAGGACGCAAAGAGGATTTGATTCTGTCTTTGTAGTAGTGGATAGGTTTTTCAAGATGGCACATTTTATCCCATGCCAGAAGACCAGTGATGCGACTCACATTGCAAATCTGTTCTTCAAAGAGGTCATTCGACTTCATGGGTTTCTGAAAAGCATAGTTTCGGACAGAGACACTAAATTCATAGGGCATTTTTGCAGGACCTTATGGAAGAAGCTAGGAACTAATTTGATGTTTAGTTCTGCTTATCATCCCAAGATGGATGGACAAATGGAAGTAGTGAACAGAAGTCTGGGAGACTTGTTGAGGAGCTTGGTGACAGAGCACCATAGAAGTTGGGATAGCATATTGCCATAGGCAGATTTTGCATACAATGACTCAGTGAATCGGAGCACAGGAAAAAGTCCATTTCAGATTGTGTATGGCATGCAGCTGAGAGGAGTTTCTGAATTGAGGGATTCAGAACAGACTGCTACTAGCAGCGCTAGTGCAGAAGAGTTCGCTGAGGTGATGAAGGAACTTCACAGCCAGGTGAAGGAGCGACTACTAAAGTCAAATCACGAGTACAAGTGCAGAACAGATCAGCATCGGAGACAACTTCAGTTTGAGGTTGGTGAATTGGTTCTAGAGCATTTGAGGAAGGAAAGGTTCCCAAGGGGAACATATAATAAGCTGAAAATGAAGAAAATCGGGCCATGTAAGGTATTGAGAAAATTCGGGGAAAATGATTATGAGATCGAGTTACCCAATGAGATTGGAATATATCCGATATTCAATGTCGCAGATTTATATCCATATCGGACTGGAGAAGCAGAGATTGGAACTGAACAGCCAGTGATCCAATGGATGAAACAATTGCGAGTTGCAGAGAAACTGCAGATGGAGTGCATACTGGACAAGAGAGTGAGCAGGAAGACCAGACAAAAACAATATTTTGAGTATCTAGTCAAGTGGAAGAACCACCCAGTGGAAGATGCCATCTGGGAGACTAAAGCAGAAATACAAAAGCATGGACAGACCATGCAGGAGCTCATGGACAGGAGCCCATGAAATTTTTCAAGCAAGGTAGTATGATGCAGGAGCATCGCCAACTCATCAAGCGAGCCAACGCGGAAGCGGAAGACAGCTGGACAAGCAGCACAAATTTTGAAAATGCTTTGGGACTATTGTACAAATCTTAAATGAATCATTTAAGAAGAGGCACCTTTGTACATTGTAAATGGACCTTGAGCGGATAGCTCTCGTCCTTTAGTAGATAGACGACATTTAATATAGTTAATGCTGGTAGATAGAACTTTAATTATAGATTTGATAGCTTTAGAACTCAGGAGGGAAAACGGATATAGACACTCTCATTTGTACATTGTAATATTATCAATCCAGGAAGAGAGAGCAATCAAAGAGCTGTATGAAGAACACCCATGTACATGCATTTGAATTAATAGGAGAAATCTTGGATTCAAATTCATGGTTTGTGTTGTTTCTCTGTGTATTGATATTATGCTCATGAATGTTTGTTTCCTGTCATACATTTTCTTTTATATGTCGTGTATGTGATTTCATGGTTGAATTGAAGTCTAAGAGGAGGAAGAAATGAATTTCAATTGTTACTCTAATTGAGCCAGAGGATTCCTGGAAAAAGTGCAGTCGAATCGTCCGCAAGGAGTGCATTGACAGAAGGGTTCAATTAGAGATAACTTTTGTTCTCATTTCCTTGAAGGTGCAGTTCAGCACAGTGCCGTGCAAGGAGTGCACAGGCCAAGTAAAAGCCTCGGGGTTGCGAACCTGAGTGAAGTACTAAAGACTGCTACTGCAAGGAGTGCGCAGAGTCGAGATACTTCTACACTTAGACGTCGTTGAGGGTTTTCCGCAAGGAGTGCGTGAAAGAGATTTCCTAAGGACTTCGAAGTTGAGAACAAGCTCAGGAGGTATAGAACCTTAATTAATTACCAAGGGAAACATAGAGAGTTGGTGCCTTGAAAGCTTGCAAGAAGCAGCGTAGGCTTGCGAGTAGGCGGAAAAGTTTCGTGGAGAAGAACTCAACCGTTTCGTGAATCATCAAAGGAAGAACGGACGGTTGAAATCCTTTGAGAAGATTTCACGAAGTTCCGTGGACCGTTGGATCTCACAGAGGTGCAAGGAGGTTACAGGGTAAGTGTGGAAGAGGTTGGGAGCTCAGGAATGGGTAGAGTCGTCGATCCGAGTCACAAGGACCGTTGGATCTACGCGTGTATCGCATATCGGGGTTTCGTAGGTCGAGCCTCCAAATTATTGCAACGGAGATTGCGATATCGTGATTCACGATATCCCAACAAGCCCAGAATCGTCCATCAACTTGGACGTGTGTCAGGAGATTCGGAGGAGTCGAGGTTCGGAGCATCGGAGATTTCGAAGGCAGGAAACTCTTACAGTTTGGAATCGCGATCCGCGATATCCCGACGGGAGAGTTGTGTGGGCCACAGCTGGAACTAGTGGAGGATAGGTGGCACAGTATCGGGGATCGGGAAAAGGCAAGGCTCGAAACCTTTGGCAACAGGATTCATGATCCTATGAATCCCAAAGTCCCGATAAGGTGACAGGACCATTGAATATTCAACCCACATGTGCATCGGAGTATCGGCACATCGGGGTTCGGAGTTCAGAAGTTCCATTTGTGGATGGAGCAAGTAGCGATTTCCCTATAGGGAGAACTTCGATAGTAAGGGAGAAAGTCAACATTGACTCGCGTCGGAGTTCGGGGAATCGTGAGGCACAAAACACGCGACCATAGGATTCGCGAAATCGCGAAGTCCGATTTCCCGATCACTAAGGGAGAACTTTTGAAGAGTTGTTGTGGGTAAAGAAAATTCCTGATAGGGAATTAGAGGAACATTTGAGTTCTTCGGGCCGTGAGCGGAACAAGATCCTGAGGGAGCAGGCGTGCCTGCGGGTGCGGCTGCATCATAAAGAAAGTAATCTTTGTAGTTTACTAGTTTTTTGTATAAATAGCAAGAAGCTTTGGAGTCCTTTAACCTCAAAATGGTAAATTGTTTACAAGATTCTTACTCATAATTAATTTATTCTAAATGTCTAGCTCTCACAATATTAACTACACTTTGATTACATTTCAACAAACATTTTTTGGTCTCTTGATATGGTATTCTAAGTCCACCAAATTATTCCCAATTGTGTAGCACTACTTTTAGACAACTCCAACATTAAGCAACAATTTGTACTACAATGTCAACTATGTTTCCTTCCACATATGTTCTACTCAAAATTGTGTTTTATGGAGTAATAGTTGGCACTGAACTAATGCAAATAGATTATTTAATTAATGTAAATGAAACCAACATAAGAAACTCAAACCAAATTCTTGTCAACGTTTTTTTGGCTCCATAGATGACAAAGAAACATTACCTTCTATTAGCTAAAAATAACCACAATACTAATACGTGGTACAACAACAAAATGTTACATATACAGCTTAAAGCTTCCAAACAATTGTACACTTCTGTGCCCAATTCAAAACTAGTTGACAAGCTATGACTCATTCAAATGCTTGCTAAATGATTTAGAACACTTGTTGGCCGACTAGAACAACATCAAGACACTTATAGAACCTATTTTTTAATCTCATTGTTTCTAAATGTAACTAATGCATAAATGGTTCCCCTGTAACTCAACTAGTCTTCTAGGCCTCCTATGGCCCTCAAATTCCGAGAGGTAATGAGTTCAAATCCACTAGTATCTACCACATATAACTTGAGTGCCACCGAGGGGCATATGGTTTAATTTTGAGTTAGTTGTGATGGGTCTCGGGTTGGTTGAAGGTTACAAAGGTAATAGGCCCCACAAGTGGTAGTTGGTGGATTATCTATCACTACCCATGAGTCTAGAACAATGAAATTGCAGATGTCAATCCCCTAATTGAAAACAACTACTACTACTACTACTACTACTACTACTACTACTACTATATAAATATTGCCCCATCAATAAGCTAACTTATCCAATGTCAATATAGACTAGCTAATATCACTTGCTAGCAATTTTCTAACCTATCATAGGCTTCTACATTTACACTTAGAAACTTCACTTAAATCACTAATATTCACATTAAACTTAGGATTCTCGTCACTAATTACTTCTCTACCCAAAATTTATGTTGTGAATTATTGTAACTAGTGGTTAAAGATTGTTCTACTCCAGTTATTGCTCAACGTAAATTGTGTTTGTGCTTTTGGATGACTTGATCAAAGCCAACATATTCACCTACATCACTTCAGTGACTAATTGTTGATTCATCGGTTCATCTTGTTTATACAAATGCAACTCAATATCATGTCCACACAAATATTTTCTCTCCACTATCTACTTTATATTCAGCTCCATAAACTTTTCATTATTTCTACCACTCTCTCATAATGAAAAGAAAACTTTCTTCATATTCAATAATATTGTGAACTATTTGGAACTTCTCCCTAATCAAAGTCTTTGTAAATGTATTTGTTCTTTGTTTTGTAGTTATGTATAATTATAGCAAGATAATCTATTATGTCTCATAGCTATTTTAAGTAATGAAAACATACTTGTGTGTGCTAGGCCCTGATATGAAATAAAACATTCTTAATCAATTGTGTTATTCTTCAATTATCCTAGAATAAAGTTGTCGGTGAACCATGCATTGCATTGCTAAAATATGTTACTTCTTTACATGCCAAAGCATAACAACTTTATAGTTTTCTTTATCCAAAAAAATGACATTATTTGTTGCTTCTTATTGCTCCATGATCATTGCTAATTCCAAACCAAACACATAACTAAATATCAAGTTCTTGTAGCTTGTGCATCCAAATCAATCATGATTTGGGTATCTCGCAAACTCAAACTCTTTGATACTAATATACTACGAGCCCCAATCAAATATTATTTACTTTACCACAAAGTTCTCTTTGCAACATTTTAATGAATTTGCCAATGTTTTGATATATATCTCAATGTTGTACCTACAACAAAGTCGATATTTAGTTGAATGATGGTTACATAAATCAAGTTTCTTATACATTGTTGCATTTACTAGCTTTCCTAGCTTCATTTATATTGAGCTTGAGCCTAGGTTCCAAGTGTGTGTCCATGGGCTTGTAGTCTTCCTTCTTAAGACTCTTTAGGAGATCTCTAACATACTTGGTCTAAGATAGAAATATCCCTCCAACCTTCTACCATATCTCCATGCCCAAATAATAACACATGATTTCTAGGTTTGATATCTCAAAGGTTTGTTTTGCACTTATCCTGAGCTATGTAATTACTTCCATGTTGCTACCTAACATAATTAGATCATCCATGTATGAAACAAGCAACGACTTATCTTACCATGTGTTGTGTCAGGCACTACAACCCTTCATTTTCTTGTAATTTTTGTGTGTGCAAAATCCTCTAAAGAAAATGGGGCCCCTTGTATTTCTTGACTTTGGAAAGACTCCTCCAATAGTTCCTTCATCTCACTATGAAAACTTGTTCCTCAAGCCTCAACTTCTTAATTTTTCATCTCTCAAATTGGAGGCACTTAGAATTTTTTAGATTGTGCCTTTTTTATTTTTCGACAAAATTGACAGAAACTCCTCCGATCACATCGGATGAGTTACCTTCAACTCCTTTGATATACATCAGAGGATTTTCCCTAAACTCTTTCTACAAGCTTTAACAAGATCTTGCTTCCTCCTCCGATCGACCTTTTTGTTGAAATATTGTAACTTGACGCAAACGCGCCACCGGCACGTCCACTCCCACTAGGACCTTCTCTTTCCTCGGCCCGAAGAGCTGAACCGCTCTTCAAATCCCTTATCGGGACTTTTCTAAACCCACGGGATGCTCTACAAATGATCTCCCTTTGTCCTGTCGGGAAATCGGACCTCGCGTGATCGTGAGTCCTGACAGCACAGGATCGGGTCTCACAAATCCCCAAATCCTGATGACTACTCGCCCACGGCTTCCTTGCTTCTTATCGGGACTTACCCCGTCGGGAGATCGGTACATACGAGGTCACAAATTACTCACCTCACGAATCCCCGATTCCCGATCAGTGATGACGCTCTCTGCACCCTTTATCTCCCTCTGACTACTCTTTACGCATGTGACCTGCTGGCCCACCAGACCACGTCCTTTCCCCTATCGAAAATTCGGACTTCGCGAAACTGAGCGTAAAACTTACGTCCTCAAGATCTCCTATCCTCCGATCTCCGATGCCACCTGTCCTCTGCTCTGACACCTGGGCCCCACGTCCTGTGGTGATCGGGAAATCGTGTATCGAAAATTCGCGATTTCAAATGCACAAAGTCACAGACCCTTCCAAGTCCTGAACTCCGACCTACGATGACACCTGTCCTCCGCTTAACGCTATGGCTGTGGGACCGTCGCGTTTCGGGATTTCGCGACTCCTCCTGCTGCGGTTTTCTCGTCACCGAGAATCTCGAAATACCAAACCCCGATGCATGTGCGAGTCCTCTCCTCCACGTCACCACCTCTTCGACGCTCTATCGGGTATCGCTAAATCACGATTTCAACCTGCACAAGTTCCTTGTCACGAGAAACCCTGAATCTCTGATGGGTTGAATCCCGATGACTCCCTGGCTCCTTGACACGTGTCCCTACCAAGATCAATGGCTAGGATTTCTCTCGAGAGATCACAAATCGCGATTCCTTCCTGCGAGAGATTTACACCTCTGAAAACTCTGATTCCACGATGAGTCGAATCCCGATGATTCCCTGGCTCCTTCCCTGCAGACTAAGGCTTAAACCGTGCGCATCTCCTTGGGATCTAATAGCTGACGGGATTTCAAAATCTTCCTTTGCGAATCCTGACCATCGATTCCTCCTCCTCGAAGATTTCTTGAGAAGGCTGAATGTTCTCTCTCAGAACTTGTTCTCCAACGTCTGCGCTTGCAACCCTGCTCGAACCTCCTTCGACACAAACCTCCTGTGCTCTCTTCCAACGATATCACGAAAGTGCTATCCCTCCTGAGCCTTGTCACTCTGATTCTTTCAGAGGAACTTACGCGCTTTCCTCGTGCTCGACGTTCAACGACTTCTCAAGTGTTGAATCCTTCTGACTCTACGCACTTTCTACAGTAGCAGTCTTTGACTTCCTTTTCTCAGATTCACAACTGAGACTTCTTCTTCAACCTACGCACTCTTTGCACGGATTCAAAAACTCACTTCCACTTCTGGGCGAATGAGAACAAAAGTTAAACTACTGAGCCTTCATCAACGCACTCCTTGCAGATGAATTCAACTGCACACCTTGCAGGAATCTTCTGGCTCAGATAGAGAAACAATTGAAACTCATTCCATCTCCTTTCCAGACTTTAGTTTGAAACATGAAATCACATACATAGCATATAAAAGCAAATGTATGATGAGAAGCAAACATTCATGAGCATATCAACAATATACACAGAGAAACAACACAAACCATGGGCATGAATCAATGCTTCCTTTTATTAATTCAAATGCCTGTACATGGGTGTTCTTCATACAATATTCTCTGCTTGCTCTTTTCTTCTCCTAAATGCTTGATAATGTTACAATGATACAATGAGGGTGTCTATATCCGTTTTCCCTCTCAGACTCTAAACTATCAAATCTAGACTTAAACATCCTATCTACCAGCATTAAATCTATTAAATGTCGACTATCTACTAGGGACGAGAGCGTATCGTTCAAAGTCCAATACAATATACAAAAGGTGCTTTCCATAAATGCATCATTTATACATTGGTGCATCATCTTGTATGGAAATTCAAAAAGTTTCGGCTAGACTTGTACAGTTGTTCATTGCCTTCCATGCTGGCTCGCTTGTCATGGGCGATGCTCCTACATCATACTCTTCGGCTTGAAAACTTCATGGGCTCCTGTCCATGAGCTCCTGCGTGGTCTGTCCATGCTTTTGAATCTCTGCTTCAGTCTCCCAGCTGGCATCTTCCACTGGGTGGTTCTTCCATTTAACCAGATACTCGAAGTATTGCTTCCGCCTGGTCTTTTTACTCACCCTCTTGTCAAGTATATGCTCCATCTGTGGCTTCTCTGCAATCGGCATCTGCTTCTACCACTAGATTTCTGGGTTTTCATCACTCCCATCTCCTGCTTCCTCAGCCTTATATGGATATAAGTCTGAGACATTGAATGTCGGAGATATTCCGATCTTATCCGGCAACTCAATTTCATAAGCATTTTCTCCCAACTTCCTCAGGACTCTGCATGGCCCAATTTTCTTCATTTTTAGCTTGTTGTATGTTCCCCTTGGGAACCTTTCCTTCCTCAGGTGTGCCAGAACTAGATCACCAACTTTGAACTGAAATTGTCTCTGATGCTGATCCGCTCTGCCCTTATATTCCTGGTTTGATTCCAGCAATCGCTCCTTCACCCTGTTGTGAAGTTCTTCCATCGCTTTTGTGAATTCTTCAACGCTTTCACTCTTAGTTATTATCTGCTCTAAATCCCTCAGTTCAGATACTCCTCTTGGCTGCCTACCGTATACAATCTCAAATGGAATTTTTCCTATGCTCCTGTTCACTGAATCGTTGTAAGCAAACTCTGCCTGTGGCAACACATTGTCCCAACTGCTGTGGTGCTTTGTCACTAATCTTCTTAGCAAGTCTCCCAGACTCCTATTTACCACTTTTGTTTGCCCATCTGTCTAAGGATGATAGGCAGAACTAAACATCAAGTTAGTTCCCATCTTCTTCCAGAGTGTCCTCCAGAAATGTCCAATGAATTTCATATCCCTGTCCTATACTATGCTTCTGGGTAACCCATGAAGTCTAATGATCTCCTTGAAGAACAAATTTGCGATATGAGTCGCATCGCTGGTCTTCTGGCATGGAATAAAATGTGTCATTTTAGAAAACTTGTCAACCACTACAAAGATCGAATCATGTCCTCTTTGCATCCTCAGTAATCCCAGTACGAAATCCATGCTGATTTCATCCCACGGCCTCTCGGATATGGGTAATGGCTGGTAAAATCCCACATTCTGCTTCCTTCCCTTTGAATGCTGGCAAATTTTGCACCTGTCAACAAACTTCTTAACTTCCGACTGCATCCCTAGCCAAAAGTATGCTTCTCTTAGCTTTGCAAATGTCTTATCGTGGCCAAAATTCCCTGCCAATCCACCACTGTTCTTTTCTTTTAACAGATTCTCCCTCATGGAGCAATTTGAAATACACAGCTGGTTGCCTCTGAACAACAGTCCATTTTGGATCATGTAATCTATCCATGGGCTTCGGTCTCTGAGAAATGGATTCTCGGTTGCTTCATATGCCTCTGCAAAATCTGCATCACCTACATACATGTCCCTAAGATTTTCAAAACCCAATGTTTTGACTTGGAACTCCTGCAACAACAAACACTTCCTGCTCAAAGCATCAGCCACTTTGTTAGCAGTACCTGAAATATGTTTAATTACAAATGTAAAATTCTGCATATACTCTACCCATTTAGCATGTTTCTGATTCAACTTCTCTTGTTGAGTCACAAACTGTAGGGCGTGATTATCACTATACAGAACAAATTCTTTCGGAATCAAATAATGCCTCCACTTCTTCAACGCCTGTATGATAGCATAAAACTCTTTATCATACGTGGAGTACTTCACCTTTGCCTCATCCAGCTTCTTGCTGAAATATGCAATTGGTCTGTCCTCCTGGCTCAAGACCGCTCCTATGGCAAAGCCACTTGCATCACATTTCACTTGGAACACTTTCGTAAAATCCGGCAACACCAAAACCGGTTGTTCTGTGATCTTTCGTTTCAACAGATTGAAGCTCTTCTCTGCCTCTTCAGTCCAATGAAAATATTTATGTCTTTTCTTGACAGTATCCATCATTGCTGTGCTAATTCCACTGAAATTCCTAATGAATTTTCGGTAGAAACTAGCCAGTCCATGAAAACTTCTCACCTCGAAAACATTTCTTGGTGATGGCCAATTTTTAATTACCTCCACTTTACTTGGATCCATCTTCAATTAATTTATCGATATGAAAAACCCCAAGTAAATGAGTTTTGTCTTCATAAATGAAGATTTCCTCATATTGATCAACAGCTTCTCTTGTTGTAGCTTCTTCATTACTGCAGCTAAATGCTTCAGATGTTCTTCTTTTGATTTGCTGAAAATTAATATGTCATCCAGATAAACAATGATAAACTTACCAATGAATTCCTTCAACACTTCATTCATCAGCCTCATAAAAATACTCGGTGCATTTGTCAAGCCAAATGGCATGACTAGCCATTCATACAACCCTTCATTGGTTTTGAAGGTTGTCTTCCATTCATCGCCTTCCCTCATGTGAATCTGATGGTATCCGCTTTTCAAATCAACTTTTGAAAAAAACTTGGCTCCACTTAAACAGTCCATCAAGTCATCCATCTGTGGCAATGGAAACCTGTACCTGATGGTTATCTTGTTAATGGCTCTGGAATCTGTACACATTCTCCAACCTCCATGTTTCTTTGGACTCAGTGCCGTTGGAACGACACACGGACTTAAACTTTCCGTAATCAACCCTTTATCCAATAGTTCATGCACCTGTCTTTTGACCTCTTCGTTCTCCTGCGGCGTCAACCTGTACGCAGCTTTGTTTGGAAAATTAGCTCCTGGTATGAGGTCTATGTGATGACTCACACTCCTCATCGGTGGCAACGAATGAGGTAATTCGTCTACCACAATGTCAGCGAACTCTTCCAGCAGTTCCTAAATTTCTTCCGGCAAATCATCCACTCTTGTGCTGGTCAAAACAATTCTTGGTTTCCTGACCACAAAGAATTGTGGATCTTCCTTCTTCTTTACTTCCGCCAGAAGTTCCTTCCCACTCATGAGAAGTACAGTATTTCTCGACTTTGGTTTTACTTCTTTATCTTTAATTGGAAGTAACATATGTGTTCTCCCATTCTTCTCCAAAGTATACGTATTCATTTTCCCATCATGAATCACGTTCTTGTCATATTGCCATGGTCTGCCTAGCAATAAATGACATACATCCATAGGAATAACATCACAGAGTATTTTATCATTATATCCTCCTATCTTGATGTCAACTAAGCATTGTTTAGTGACATTTACCTGATGTCCCTTCTGTAGCCATGAAACTTTATATGGACTCGGGTGATCAATGGTCTCCAACTCCAGTTTCTCCACCATCTCGGTTGAAACGAGATTGTTTGTGCTTCCACTGTCCACAGTAACCTTGCATTTCCTGTCTTTGGTCTTGCATGTGGTTCTGAACAGTCTATTTCTTTGAGCTGTGTCCTCCACCTCCCTCTCGGGTGTTAAGAGAACCTTACGCATCATCAACGACCTTCCGTCTTCTGCGTCTTCTGCTTCAGCATCTCGCCTTTGTGCCTCGGCGATGTGAGCTTCTCCTCCATCCTTCTTCCTATCTGGATAGTCAACTGCCTTGTGTCCATTTTTCCCACACGTGAAGCATGTGATGACTCCACCTCTGCCTCTTCCTCTACCTCTAGTACGAGAAAATGTGTTATTATCAGCGTATCCTCCGCTTTGTTCTGTCTGCTACCTTCGTTGTTCAGTGTGATGGCCTCGCTGTGAACTTCCACCTCTTTCTGTTCTTGTCTGAGGCTTTTTCCAGACGTCCTTAGATTTCTGGAACCTATCTTGAGAAACTGACTTACCTTTTGGCTGGCTCCAAACCCGACCTCGCTGTGCTGGCTTACGGCTTAGCTTTTCCTCAGCTTTCAACGCCATCTGATATGCATCCTCCATCGTTCTGATGGTTGTCATACTCATCTCATCCTGGATATAATATCTCAAGCCGTTCATATACCTGGCAACTTTTTCATCATCGCTCTCCCGATGACCTGCTCTAATATTTAGCTTATAGAATTCCTCAATATACTCCTTTACTGTCATCAGCTTCTGTCTCAGGTTCTGCATCTTCCTGAACAGTGTGATTTGATAATCCCTTGGGATGAACTTTGCCTTCATCTTCGCAATCATTCGGTCCCAGCTTTTAATCTTTTGTTTGCCTTTGGAACGTCTATCTGCTTGAAGCTCGTCCCACCATAATGCTATGTGTCCCTTCAATTTTGTGACAGCATGCCTAACCTTCTTATCCTCTTCGATATCCTCATAATTGAAGTAGGTGTCAAGAGCTCTAATCCAATCTAACAACTCTTCTGCATCCAGACTTCCTTCATAAGTTGGAACGTCCATTTTTGTCTTTGAACTCATCCAGGCGATAGCTTTAATTAATCGCTCATTGGCTGCATCTTCGGCTGCAACTTCTCCTTGTTGTTCAACTTCAACTTTGCCTTCAGAGTCCCTCAAATCTCCAGCACTGGCTGTGCGTCTCTGCGCTGCTTCCATATCTTCCAATCTCGCTCGGAGATCACGTATCTGCCTTTCCATCTTTGTATTCTGTACTTGTCTCCCTCTGCCTCTCTGGTTTCCCCTATCCTTTGGATCGGGTGATTGTCTTTCTCTCCTCGGCAGCATGGTGAAATATTCTCTTCTTCTCTGCTACAGAAAGCAAAGAGATTTTCTCGCTCTGATACCACTCTTACGCAAACACGCCACCGGCACGTTTTCTCCCACCAGGACCTTCTCTTTCCTCGGCCCGAAGAGTTGAACCGCTCTTCAAATCCCTTATCGGGACTTTTCTAAACCCACGGGATGCTCTACAGACGATCTCCCTTTGTCCTATCGGAAAATCGGACCTCGCGTGATCGCGAGTCCTGACAGCACAGGATCGGGTCTCACAAATCCCCGAATCTCGATGACTACTTGCCCACGGCTTCCTTGCTTCTTATCGGGACTTACCCCATCGGGAGATCGGTACATACGAGGTCACAAATTACTCACCTCGCGAATCCCCGATTCCTGATCGACGATGGCGCTCTCTGCACCCTTTAGCTCCCTCTGACTACTCTTTACGCATGTGACCTGCTGGCCCACCAGACCACGTCCTTTCCCCTATTGGAAATTCGGACTTCGCGAAACTGAGTGTAAAACTTACATCCTCAGGATCTCCGATCCTCCGATCTTCGATGCCACCTGTCCTCTACTCTGACGCCTGGGCCCCACGTCCTGTGGTGATCGAGAAATCGCGTATCAGAAATTCACGATTTCAAATGCACAAAGTCACAGACCCTTCCAAGTCCCGAACTCCGACCTACGATGACACCTGTCCTCCGCTTAACACTATGGCTATGGGACCGTCGCGTTTCGGGATTTCGCGACTCCTCCTGCTGCGGTTTTCTCGTCACCGAGAATCCCGAAATACCGAACCCCGATGCATGTGTGAGTCCTCTCCTCCACGTCACCACCTCTTTGACGCTCTATTGGGTATAGCTAAATCACGATTTCAACCTGCACAAGTTCTTTGTCACGGGAAACCCCGAATCTCTGATGGGTTGAATCCCGATGACTCCCTAGCTCCTTGACATGTGTCCCTACCGAGATCAACGGCTAGGATTTCTCTCGAGAAATCGCAAATCGCGATTCCTTCCTACGAGAGATTTATGCCTCTAGAAACTCCGATTCCATGATGAGCCGAATCCTGATGATTCCCTAGCTCCTTCCCTGCACGCTAAGGCTTAAACCGTGCGCATCTCCTCGGGATCTAAAAGCTGACGGGATTTCGCAATCTTCCTCTGTGAATCCAGACCGTCGATTCCTCCTCCTCGAAGATTTCTTGAGAAGGCTGAATGTTCTCTCTCAGAACTTGTTCTCCAACGTCTGCGCTTGCAACCCTGCTCGAACCTCCTTCGACACAAACCTCCTGTGCTCTCTTCCAACGATATCACGAAAATGCTATCCCTCCTGAGCCTTGTCACTCTGATTCTTTCAGAGGAACTTACGTGCTCTCCTCGCACTCGATGTTCAACGAATTCTCAAGTGTTGAATCCTTCCTACTCTGCGCACTTTCTGCAGCAGCAGTCTTTGACTTCCTTTGCTCAGATTCACAACTGAGACTTCTTCTTCAACCTGCACACTCTTTGCACGACTTCAACAACTCACTTCCACTTCTGGGCGAATGAGAACAAAAGTTAAACTACTGAGCCTTCATCAATGCACTCCTTGCGGATGAATTCAACTGCACACCTTGCAGGAATCTCCTGGCTCAGATAGAGAAACAATTGAAACTCATTCCATCTCCTTTCCAGACTTCAGTTTGAAACATGAAATCACATACACAGAATATAAAAGAAAATGTATGACGAGAAGCAAACATTCATGAGCATATCAACAATATACACAGAGAAACAACACAAACCATGGGCCTGAATCAATGCTTCCTTCTATTAATTCAAATGCCTGTACATGGGTGTTCTTCATACAATATTCTCTGCTTGCTCTTTTCTTCTCCTGAATGCTTGATAATGTTACAATGATACAATGAGGGTCTCTATATCCGTTTTCCCTCTCAGACTCTAAACTATCAAATCTAGACTTAAACATCCTATCTACCAGCATTAAATCTATTAAATGTCGACTATCTACTTGGGACGAGAGCATATTGCTCAAAGTCCAATACAATATACAAAAGGCGCTTTCCATAAATGCATCATTTATACATTGGCGCATCATCTTGTATGGAAATTCAAAAAGTTTTGGCTGGACTTGTCCAGCTGTTCATTGCCTTCCATGTTGGCTCGCTTGTCATGGGCGATGCTCCTGCATCATAACTGCAAAGAGTATTCTATTTATTATTGATGTATTATTCATTAGATCAATCCCCTTTTGTGGATTAACATAGTTACCAACTTACTGAGAACTATGACCTCAAAACGAGAACTCTGGCTCAAAAAACCCATATTTTTCCAAAAAAAACATGAAAATCAACCCCCAAATCAAAAAGTGGTGCTACCGGTAGCACCATTTTTTCAAATGGGGTCAAAATTACAACATTTTTCAAACATGGACTTTAAAACTCATACAATAGATT
>ML787176.1:591830-614738 GCA_009831015.1 Picea engelmannii
GCGAAATGTTACCGTCTCAACAAAGGAGCGAAGAAGCTAGATAGTAAGCTTCTCGAGGATTTTCAACACACAGCCAAAGAATTATGTCCCAAGTGGTATAGACCCGAAAAAAAGTTCAAGCACAGGCCCAAGGATACCCCACAACCGCTTTGAGGAGACCTTATCGATATATGGTGGCTATCGTATCCCAGTTGTATGGTGAGTCAGATGCATCCTAGTTCTCCCTATCCTCCATTCCTTTGATTTATTACTGCGCAGATGAGGAGTTGTCATTTAATTGGGACGATATTTTATCAGTGAATCTGACATAGGCCATCACCACAGTTGCAGAAGCTCAACCCGAGACATTCCTGAGTTTTCACATGTCCTCGTATCTCTTGGACATTATGTGTGTAGCCCATCAGTACCCTAGGATGGGATGGAGATGGAAGCCCTCAGTTCTGACAATTCATATTACTGCAAAGTGCTCTAGGAGCACAAATATCGAATAGAATACCAAAATATATGTGATCATTTCATGGCTCCCTTGTATGAATTTATATTCTGCGCTACAACCCCCTACATGACTGACAAGGCAATAGCAGTCATAAGAAGAATTGGAAATTGGTATCTCATGGAACATGGTACTTACATAAGGGAATATGGTACAATGAAGCCCCCTCATTTGCTTCCTCGGTTTATGCCAGACAAGTTAGTTCTACAAGAAGTGGCATATCAAACCATAATACATGGGGTAGGTGGAATATTGTACTGAGGTAAGAAGGAAATATGACCACCATTGTCGTTGTATGTGGGCACCTACTTCTTCGAAAACACCAAGCAAGCTCAAGCAGAAATAAACACTCTACTATCTTACCATTTCGGAGAAGAGCGGTTCTGAAGGAATGACCCCAAGAACGTCATAAGAGACCACTTCAAAAAGGTTGGGCTCCCCCTAGGAATACACAATAGATGTTTGGGAGGAAGAAGAAGTTCACCGCAATGCACAAACATACAATGACATCATCTTCCAAAGACGTGGTCCACCCTTAGGGAGGATCCTAGATGAAGAAAGAGCGAGAGAAAAAGCTCGAAAGAAGGTAGAAGAGGAAGTGGTCGAAGGATCATCCCCCACCTCCATCTATGTACACTCAAGATCAGAAAAAGAAGAAGAAACATCAAACGATAAGAAAAGAAGGGACAAGGAGAAAGTTTACAAGAAGAAGAATGAAGCTGCCAAAAATAAGCGGAAGATTGAAGCAGAGAAGGCCAAATCCAAAGCTAAAGCAAAGGTTGCAGCACAAAGAGAGGTCGAACAAAGAGCAACAAAAGAAAATGCAGAAGCAAAAGCAAGAGAAGATGCAGAAAAGGCAGTTGATAAGATAGCCAAAGAAGAGAGGCAGAAGAACGATGTTGAGATAAGAAACGATGGAACTCAACCAATGGATATTGATGTCCAAGAAGTGTCAACAACAAACACCAACAAAAAAGCACCATTCATCAATCTAGGACTAGGGATTTGGGCTCCATTTCATCCAAATGAAATTCTCAATTTGAGAAGCTTCACTTGTGACAACAAGTCTGGGAAAATCGTGCAAGAACAAATAAAGAAGGTACCAACAACTCCAGGGATGTCAATATCAGTGCTTACACAAGTTCCCATAATGGGAGATGTTAGGGAAAATCCCATAGCTACTCCTACAGCTGGCACTGCATGCATGAGCACTAATGAAGACAATATTAGGAGATTTTTCCAGTAGAACCAAGAAAAAGAAGAAATAATCAGGGAATTGGAAGAGAAGATTTAACAAATGAAGGTAGATGAAAGAAGCATCCAGAATTTCGAATCAAGCGCTGAGAAAATAAGAACAGACTTGGAAGAAGCCCTCATAGACATGTATGCAAATATGCATCTCTTCTAGCAAGCAGTCTCCATTGTTATAGATCAACATACTCAGGTACGAGCAAAGATTACACAATTTAACATGATCCGGGAAAGGATGGATCACATAAAATACTGATGCACCGGTCGAGCTTTATCGCCCTCTAAAATGGAGAGAAAAACATATATTCACTCATTAGAGCATTGTAAACAAGATGGTCAAAGAGCTAATAAAGAAACCACCAAATCAATGGCAATATGCTTGAAATTATATAAGGCTTCTCAAGAATTAATCAAAGGATGTCGACTCCCTCAGTTGGAAGAACTCAGACAGAATCAGGCCATGGAAGAGTTAGTGGACAAAATCCAAGACAACACTAATCATAGGCAAATGGTCATCGAAGCGGCCACCCAAGTTACCACAAACCTAATAGAGCAGCGTATTGTACAGCCTACCAGAGTCCACACCATGATCCAAGCATTTATGGCTACTCTATCTAAGGACATGTTGGTCATCGAGGACAACATAGCCATGCACAATGCAGCATTAGAAGAACTACTCTACCAAAGGATCATTTCATTGTATGATCAGTTGGAGGTGTGGATAGTTTACCTCAAGGAAAAAAATTCCGAATAAGACAAAATGGCAATCAAAAATTGTGATTACCTACCTTCTATTTTGTTTTTTTCTAAACCAACTTTAATTTTGTCCTCATTATGTACACTTGTTACTAAGAAAAAGGAAACTGAACAGTTTTGTAACGACTTCTTTAAAGGGAATACAAAGAGTCACTTAGGAGTTACAAGTGATTGTATATAAGAAAGAAGATGCCCATTTTGTAAGGGGATTTTCAAATACGATATAGACTCAAAAGTTAATTCAAGGACTTATACTCTGTGAATGAATATTGAGAAGCCCTCAGGGCTAGTTTTTTGTAAGAAAGAAGAATTTATGTGCGTGATTGTCTTTGTTGTGAACTATTTCAAATGAGATGTATGTTGTTCACATGGACTGTAAGAATTTTTTTTTGCATATAGATTGATCTTATGCACTCTATGTTATTCTACGGTTTTGATTATTCTTCCGAATATCTTTACGTCCTGAGAATTGTTGAGTTGTTAACATATGCAACAATGTAATTTAGATTGTTCTAGTTATAGGTATGTATGCACATGTTTATGACATTGCACCTTCATTTCAGCTACTTGTGTGAGGGTTTATGTAGAGTTTGGTTTCATTTACAACACATCCGGTTACTTTAGTATGCTCCTAGCTAAGATAGGGTAGGACAGGTTAGTAATAGATTAGTTTGCTTTCAATACATAGTATTCATCTACATATTTGCATTGCATACCCATTCATCATCCATCTTCATTGGTAGACCAGACTACAACCGGTTAAACCCAAAAAATAGCAATGGAAACCGGGCCAAATTCTGGATGGGTCTCCTAAAACAAACGGTGCATAATCTAGTTGGGACAGTGTACTGGGGAGTACCCCTTACTCTTGTTAGGGGAATTCTACCCTGTCAACACCTTGTGTATTGCAAATAAAAGTTTGGATCAAATTGTTCCATTTGAGTCTAAGCTTCCTAAAGAGTTCATCTATACGAGATTACCATGCTCTTGTCACTTGCTTTAGGCAATATCAAGATTTTCTCAACCTACATGCTAAGTTCTCTCCGACCATATATGCTTAGTCATATACCTTTCTGAGGTGATGATCCATACACAAGAGCATCGGATAGCTTTTACATAACAAGTATCGTCAAACTCATCACTTCTTTCTTTTGGCCTATCTCGACTACTAGAGGTAGTAAGTGTTAATCGAACACCTAACCTCTTGAGCTTGTTGATGGCATTTTAGTAAGATGACAGACTACCTCCCAGTTGACCAACAAACATCCCACCTCTAAGAGATCTTAGAGCAACACCCAGTCCATACAAAGTACTTTTCATCGAGACTAGTTGAGATGTTGGACTCCTATCAAGAGGTTCTTCTCCTCAACCTCTAATGTTAGGAGAGACAATTCATTTTTCTCTAGAGCTACTCCCAAGATTATACAAAACAAGACCCCTCAGTTCTACGTACTCACCTCATAAAATCATCAAGCTTTGCATGGATCCCTTTACAATGATAGATGGAGACAAAAAAACACATCTTCTCCCTCCTTTGGCCCTACTTTTATTTCTAGTTATGATGCAAATGTGTTATAATGTGAATGTAGAGTTAGACCTTGCACCTTTTAGGGTTTTCCCCTTTTGCTTTATTTAAATCATATTGCTCTTTGTTTTATTTTCATTTCAATTATTTTTTTTTTAACATTTAAGGATAGTTTATTGACAAACAAGTAACTTTTGGTCATTCTCTCGAGCATTTGTGGGCATTAATAGAATTATCTTATCTTATTAAATTCAACCAATCACTTTAGAGTGTTTCATATAACTTATCAAACTATAAAACCCTAGACTTTTTACATCCATATGATAGATTTTTTTTTCCAAACTAAGCCATTGATGCTAATACTAATCTAATGGTGTTGGTGTTCATCCTTACTACTGAGGCAAAGGTCTCCTCAGTCTATTCTCTCTTTCCATGCATGTCCTTTACAAACTGCGCGTCTATAGAACCCATCAGATTTAAATTTAATTTTGAATTGCTTGCTTTCCTCCTAGAGTTTATGGCAGTTTCGATATTTGATTCTGCTGAATGAATATATCCCTGCGTTCATAACTTACTGCAGTTTGGACTTTTGCTGCCTTCTCATATTTATGTGCTTCAATATAATTCGTTACAGTGGCCATCAAAGAAAAGTTTAGAACTAAATGTTTCTTGAGTAACTCTCCTCTTGAGTTGCTCTGCTTTTGCATCCTTCTAGATGGAATCTTGCTTCTGGTTCCGAGTTCTCAATCCTTCATTGCTCTTTGGTTCAAGCAATATAAAGTTCTAGAGCCAGTGAGCCACTTATCCTTTTTTTAGCTTCATCTTCTTCTGATTCTGCTTCAACTATAGAATTTTGAAATTTAGAATTATGAGTTTGCGCTCCTGAACATCCCAAATTATGTAAGCTTTTGGTTTCTCATTGCAACTAAGAAGAAAACATTTGCACGACATACATGAAATCTTATGTCTATTTTCCTCGAGTATGCGAGCATACACGATGCTGCAAAACACACAGAAATGCTAACGGATGGTTTCCTGCCACTCCATAGCTATTTTGGTTTATTATACGAAACCTTGTTGGTGAGATTTCTATTGATCAAGTATACAGTGCAATACATTACTTTTACACAGAATTCCTCTAAAATTTTCTTGCATTTTAGATGCTACACGCCATCCTCTATGAACCTAAATCATTACTACCATCAAAATGCTTTGTCATAACTGGGATGCCCTCAGCTTCAGGGGACCCTTCCAAAGATTTTGGAAGAACCTCTTCAGAACCACCAGAACATATATTCTTTGAACCTAAACATCAGTACCATCAAAAGCTTTCTTGTACCTTAAGATACAGTCTCCACTGTCTGCACTTTCCAAACCCTCATCCTTCATAGCAGTATAACCCAAACCTGCCAAAGCTGGTTCAGAATTCAATCCTCCAATCTCCTGAGGCTCTTCAATAGAGTCCAATCTTTGGAAGCCTTGATCATAGGGCGTATCTTCCCTTTGTATTTCTGTAAATATTACATCACGCGCCATTGCCCATTCATGTGTAACAATTTCAGGATATGCAGTTCTCTTATCAGCGAAGATATAAGACTGGAAATCCACTTGGGCATCCTCATTCTGATCAACTTCAAGTCTTTCAGGAAAATGTTGAATCCCATCAACAGTTAATTTCAAATCCCTAACATCCTCATCAGTTCTCTCCACCACCTCCATTGAGTTCATTTCACCATCAACCACAGATAACGATGAACCCACATCAGATTCATCTGGGGAATCAATAAAAGCCTCAGAGATCTTCACCTGATTGCCTCCACAAACACACCTAGATTGGCTTTTCAACTCATCTTCCTCCTCTAACATTCTCTCCACAACATTTCCACCATAATCAAATGCATTACATTGGGGTTTCAGGATACCCTCTGGACGCCCATTAAAGAAAACGGTCTTGAAAAAACCCTCAGAATACAATTTATCATCCGAAGGACCCTTACTGCAAGAGAACAAATCCTTACTCACCCAACCGTTGCCTGCTTTCTCCTCGGACTCTGTTTCCTCTGTGCTGAAATCATGCATGTGGACATTCATCAGCAATTTCTTTGCGTCTCTTCTCTTTGACAAATCTGCCACCATTGACATGCCTGTGAACCAGTTGGATTGGCTGCCGTTGCCCTCTGCAGAACTGGAGACATTGGACCCTGAAAATGCACACTCCTCACACATTCCATGAGCATCTACCAACTTCATGTGGTTCAAGCGATAACCCATCAAGGATATCTCTCTGGCATGGCGTTCACATATGAGTTTTCTGTAAAAGTCAGGCTCCTTGGGCTCCAGGATATGATCCACCCGAGAACACAATAAGCAAGGTGGGTGTAAACCAAAAAATGTGGCAAATTTGGTGATGATATACTGAAAAAGGGCATTAATAAGCAACAGCAATATAAGAATCCATTCCAGGACTGCATATACCAATATTCTTGTCAGTCTCCATGAATTTCTCTGTAAGACCATGGCAAAACCATTGGAAGCCATGTGTTGTGTATCCTATACAAAAAAAGGATGGATTTGACAGCTTTTGGATATTAGGAGCAAGAGGTCTACTCCCAAGCCTATTTTTTGAGCATTTCTACACCAAAGTAGGACTAATGGGTACCATTCAGCACCAATTCAATTAAGGCCTAATAGCTATATAGAGATAATGGGCAGTGTAGAAACAACAAAAAAATGCAAAAATCCGATCACCCACCAGCAAAACTCTTCAAACTCCAGCGAAAATCAATCAGTCGAACCTTCACGTCTGTAAGGTGCAGTGGCAGAGGCAAGCTTGATCTGTGAAACCGCAAGGAGAATTAATGGGAGGGGAAGATGATGGATAATTTGAAAAAGCAAGCCTGGATGATTGACCTTCACAGCAACGAATAAAGAGAAAGTTGGAAGGAAAAGCACAATCAGTCAAAGAAAGATTCGGAGAGCCTGAGAAGAGAGGAGAAACTCCGGCAAAAGTAACAGTAATCAACCACCACCTTCCCCACTTTTCTTTAACAAAATACCCTATACAATTCTGCAATATAAACATTATATATACAGCAGCATCTCTGGGATCTAATGAATAAAGTGGGGATTTGTATATTTTGTTTTTTACATGTTTTTTTTCGCAAGGGTTTCATAAAAATTGGCACCACCACCATCCCATGCACACTGCATTTATATATCAATCCATACATGTATTTTGTAAGCATGAGAATCACTACCAAACACAGTAAGAGAAACCAAATCATGCATTGTTTCTTCCCCAGTATCATCATTCATAATCATCCATAATAATTTTAAATTCAAAATGGAAGTCCTACATCATTATCAATAAGAAATTAGAATTTGAAGAATAAAGTTGGGATTAGTATGACACCCGTTGGGTACCATGGGACCATCCCCTCTGCTTGGATTTGTACGATGCCCATTTGACATTAGACTAGCCCCCGCCACCCGCTCTGCTGAGCCCACTGAGCAAAGGCATTATGCGATTTTATAATGAGTTGCCACATTGGAAGAAATCACAGCAGGTGTCCATTAAAGGGACAACCAGGCCATGGGCTCCTCCATGCCCAAGTAGGATAAAATGAACTCCAATATTTGAAATAAAGGTCGGCTGATTCTTGAAATATTTATTTGCCAGGGGCCTGGGCCTGGTTGGTACTGTCGGTCGCATCCACCCCTTCTTTTATCCGAAGGAGCCCATCAGCATTGTCACACTCACCCTGTCACATGCTTCTTTAATCAAACACCAATACCTTAAGATTAAGTGGAATGGCCAGCAAAGTAAGTTGGTTATATATAAAAGAAGAGCCCATCAGCATTGTCAGTCACCCTGTCACATGCTTCTTTAATCAAAGACCAATTCCTTAAGATTAAGTGGAATGGCCAGCAAAGTAAGTTGGTTATATATAAAAGAAGAGTATGCACATTTTTATTAAAAATAAAATATGGAGAATAAATTTTTTTATATATATATATATATATATATATATATTATTGTCAAGTCAGATATTAAATTGGTGTATGAGATCTTTTGTTTGTGGGATAAGGTAACCCTTCTCATAAGGATTTGATTGCTAAAGTCTATGAAGGTGTACATACCCTACCTCATGTGGATTTGAACTTGTAATTTCATAGGAGGAAACACATGTTCTTAACCATTACAAGTTGTTCGGACTTTCTTTTTTTATCAAATTCAATATCTAGTTCTCTCGAAAGGGAGACTTCTTTTCCCATCTCATCTTTGACCTTGGCAAAAGCAAGGATCTATTAACTCAGCAGCATTAAAGAGGGGGAGTCAAGTCACATTGTTTTATGCCCAAATATTCCACTACCTTGTCAACTCAAACCCACAAAGATTTAGTTATTTCCTCTAGTTGATAATGAGTTTCTCATAGAGAATGCATGGAAACCTTCATATCCACCACATTTCTAGCTCTTTCTCTACTCTCAATTTGCCATTGTTTCTATCAATCATCTTCACATCTACTTCTTTTCCTTGCTCTATTTGCCATGAAATTTTGCATTCATGCCTCTTTTGACTAGTGCTAGCTCATAAAGGATGCAATAACTATTGGTACAATGAAAACGAACCATAGTTTCCATAGAATCTTAGTAAAAACATATTAAAGAGTTGAAAATATTTGTCACCTCAAATCAAACCACAACACCTCACTCACATAGCCACCAAAACCACAACACAAAACTTACAATATACAACACCAACAACTTACTGACATAGACATACCTCCACACAAAAAACAAACCTCTCCACACAAAAAACAAACCTTTACATAAAAATTATTTATTCTTAACACTAAACCCCAACCTCATAATACATATTACCATAAACCAAACCTTGAAACCCAAACCTCACAATAAACATTACCCTGAACCAAATCTTAAAACTCCAACCTAACCATAAACATAAACATTACCATGAACCTTGAAATGAAACTTATAAGCAAGAGGCCAAGCCCTCTCCATATTACTTTTAATTACAATCATGAGCACAATATAATTACAATCATGAGCACAATATCACTTTCAGGTGGTGCAATATTTAATGACCTTACCTCTCCCATGCTTATAAACTTACAACTATTCTCCATGTGGATCTTCTACATGCTAAATGGGTTGGGTTTAGCATGGGATTGATTTGATTATGGTGTTGCCTCCACAGATGACTAAAGTGCCTTCCTCCATGCAAATATCAACGTTGGCTTAGCGGTCCACGTCTTCATGTATTTGTTTATCTCCTTTAAATTTTAAATGGCATGGCTTAGCGGTCCACGTCTTCATGTATTTATTTATCTCATTTAAATTTTAAATGGGTGTTTTCTATCACGTATATTAGTAGGAGTTGCGTGGTCGTATGCTAAGATTTAAAATGTTATGTTTAAATCAAATGTTAAATTGTGAATTATTAATAAACCAGAATTTTTCTCATATTGTTTTGAAAATATGGTTAAAATTATAAAACCATTAAATTTTATAAATTAAATAATATTTTTTCTATTATTTTTTTTACAAACATGATACATATTATAATTTTTATTTAATTAAATACATTTAAAAAAATAATAATATATAATTAATAAATAATTTTTTTTAATGCATTTATGTATTTTAGTTTTTTTTTTTTTATCTTCTAACCATATAATGTTATGTATTCTAGTCTTTCTTGTTTAATCTTTTAACCATATAATGTTAGTATTTCTTTTTCAATTTCTATTTAATTCAATACATTAAAAAATAATAATAATATACAATTAATAAATAAATATTTTTGAATGCATTTATGTATTCTAGTCTTTCTTTTTTTAATCTTCTAACCATATAATGTTAGTTTTTCTTTTTTTTAATCTTCTAACGATATGATAGTTACTTAAATTTTAAGTTCTTGTTTCTGTGTGATACAATTAATCACATATTTATAGTTGATTTTAAATATATTTAATTATTCATTTCCACATTTTTGAAGGTATTTCAAATATAAAAAAAGAAATCCAATTTTGAATTTCAAGTTTAGATCATTCTCAAGAGCGAGAGCATTTTACATGATATCAATTTTTAAACATTTGTTTATAATTTAGGGTTTTAATTTAAACTCTTCTAAACAATGATAGGAGTTGTACTTTGAAATCCAATACAAGAGAGACATGCAACATGGAATCTAGGAAAAAAAATATTCAAACTTATTGTGATTCATTAACACTAATGTAGTATTTTCCCACTACTAAACTAATAATTTAAAAAAACAAATGATGCCAATTAAATTAGATGCATGTATGTTAAATACGTCTACAACGTTTTTTTTAAACATGAATGCAGCTAAACTAACATTCACACAGTAGCATATAAATGTTTAAAACTCAAAGTAAACACACAACAATTAAAACCCATAATAAAATGCAATGCATTGAGGATTTAACATGTATTTAGTAGCATTATGAATTTCAACCAAATATACATACACACAACTACATATAATTCACTCAAGAAGAGAGTATATGCACAACAAATTAAACCCATAATAAAAATAGTGAGACAATAGAGTATATGCACAACAAATTAAACCCATAATAAAAATAGTGAGACAGAAAGCGAAGAAAAAGGAAAAGAAAAGACTAAGTTATATGTTGGCCCTTGGTTATGGATTAATAAAGAAAGCAAAGAAAAAGGAAAAGAAAAGACTAAGTGTGAATTGCGCGGAAGGTACATCGACTGAGATTGGGTCGAAGTGGTCAAAGAAGAAAAAAAGGAGTAGAGTAAGGGAAGATGAGTCGTTGGACGAGAAGATCGAGGAAGACAAATTATCAAGGAAGATGGATTGTGGACAACTCAACAAGAGGAAGAAGATGTCAATGAGTGCTTTGGAGCACTTCACGGGAAAGAAGGAAAGACAAGCTGGCGAAGCCCGAAAAACGTGGGTCAAAGGGGACCTAAGGTTTTAGACACCTAGGGTTTTGGATCTAGGGTTTAGACACCTAGACTTTGTCATGTAATGTATAAATAAAGTTCTAAAGGACCTAGGATGGGTTCCTCAGAGCTGTTCGTTGAGAGTTGGTTGTTCGTGATTATTGTGGGTAATCCTTGTTGTGGATACTATTGTGTATTGTGCGAGAGAGAAGTGTTGAGTGTGAGAGCCTTCTGGTATTGTAAGATCTTCAACTGGGTGCGAAGATCAACCCTGCAGCTGGGTGCGCAGGGAAGGGAGAGAGAGAAAGAGAGAGAGATCTACAAGCTAAGAGCGCAGATAGAACTGTATGCTTTCCTATAATATCAAGAAACGCAGTTCTGTGGACGTAGCCCTAGGGAGAGGGTGAACCACGTATATTTTGTGTCTCTTTGGTTGATGTTGTGTTATTTTACCTTATGTTATTATGTCATTGCATTATTGTGTTAGATCTGGAATATAACTGTGCGAAGTAGGTTTATGCTTGGTAAGAATAACTAGGTTGCAGTGTGTTGTTGCCTTGGATCCACTTGCATTTCCTCTGGTTGTAGACACTTGTGTCCTGCAACCCCCTATAGCTACTTCGGGTGAGACTGCATCTGATTCGCAGGTGTTGCTGAAAGGGCCAGTAGTTAGGGATTATTGGTGCATTGTTAGAGTTGAACCCTGGGTCTGCCCCTGTGCCAACAAATGGTTTCGTTGTTCGGACCAGAATCTTCTTGAGGGAATGTCAAGGTGGTTTCCATCGAAGACAGAGATTCGAAAGTGGATAGAAGAACAAGGAAAGGACTTCGTTGAAGCCCAGAACAAGAACCCTAAGATTATTATAGAAGACTGGTTGGGAAGGTATATCTTTACTGATATACACGAGATTTTCTTTGGAGGAATTCATAAGGAACTATACGAGTGGTTAGCCAGATTAGCAGATACCCAGTTTGAGATCATATCTAGACCACCTGTGATTTGGACGTCGATGTTGATCAAGAAGGTCAAGAGAGTTGATAACGTTGTGTCAAGAGCAGTGGATCACTGGTTCAATAGTACTATTGGAGGGTACATCACCGAGTTTTCCATTGACAGAGTTGAGTCATATAGCCAAGCAGAGAGATATTTCTTTAAGGGACCTAGAGGAAAATTTTTACACTTTTTGAAATTGAAGATCAAGATGTTATTGCATGAAAAGAACATCTTGAAAATACAGTAAGTAGTCTGACTGAAAAGCTAATGTTCAAAAACTCAGACAGCGACAGGGACACAAAAGTTGGACATACGCGCAGTGGGAGGACTTTCAGAGAAGTCCCTCTGGTGAAAGTGTTTGAGCAAAGCCACAAGCCACTGGCACAAGACGAAGGGTTCTACAGTAGAGAAGAAGAAGAGTTGTTGAACAAGGAACATTCGGAGTCCGCTAGGGCAGAGGAAGAACAAATTGAAGAACCTCGTCGAGAAGAGTCAGAAACTTTAGGAACTGCGCCAACTGTTGAAGTAAGTACTATTACTCCTCCTGTTGTTTTAGCAGCATTAAGTAACCATAGTAGTCAGAGTTACCAGAGCACTCAAAACACTGTTACCAGCAGTTCATTACATACTCAGTCAAGAAACCTAGAAATATCTATGGTAGATGAGATGAGGCTACCTATCTTTAAGGGAGATGGATCTGAAGATCCTGATCAACACTGCTTTTTATGTGAAGTTGTATGGAGTACTAAGAATGTCACTGACAAAGCAGTTAAGAGGGATCAGTTTAGTACTACCCTAAGAGACCGCGCACTGAGATGGTACATGAAATTTGTTCAAGGAATTGCACAACCTAAACCGTTGAACGAGATCAAGAATGCATTGAGTGCAAAATTCAATAAACCCAAGTCAGAGTCACAGTGCATTACAAAACTAAAAGAAATCAAGCAGAGAGTAGTTGAACCTGTTTGGGAGGTTGATCAGAGGTTTAAGACCTTAACAGGCCGCTTGAGTTTTCAGATCCCAAACGAGCAGAACAAGGAATGGTTCATTGCTGCCCTCCTACCACACATCAGAGTCCCTCTGATGCAACAGAAGATCGCTTCACAAGCTGAGGCATTGGAGATCACCATGAAATTAGAATCAACCCCTATGGGAGAATCCAGTTCAGGGATGAGTCAAATTTTGAGTCAGCTAACTAGCTTATCTCTGCAGGTCGAAGATATGAAGAAAGACAAGGGAAACGATAAAAGATAAGATATTTGGTGTATCAGATGCAAATTAGAAGGCCATGATAAGGAGCACGATCCCCTATTTCATGAATACTAGGCTTCCGGAGCTCTGATCCATTTGAAGCAGGTTACTCTACCTTGGTGCGAGGTATGTAGAAATAGACATCGCCTTGGTGAATGTTACTACATGCAAAAATATGTTCAGACACCTACAAACTTCTATTGCACATTCTGTAAATATGTGGGGCATGATGAGAAATATTGTAGGGCTTATGATCTCTTGCATGAAAGATCAAGAGACACATATAAGATACAAGGAGAAGTACAACAGGAAGGAACTGCTACACAGTTTAACTCTACAGGAAGAGGAAAATTCAACCCTCTTGGTGGATTCAAATGAAGAGGATGAGGTGGAGGCATGGGTCGAGGTCGAGATCAAATCATTTGTTATAACTGCGCACATCCAGGACACTTGGCAATGGACTGTCAGAACCCTTGTACCCCCTACAGTTACTGCAACTCATTTGAACATGTCATTGAAGATTGTCTTGTGTTGTTAGTCAAACTTCAGGAGAGACGAGGAGGTAACCAAAAAGTACAACTCATCTTAACAGAACCTCGTGGAGAGGATCCTATATTCATTTTTATCACTAAAGGAGGCGTTGTTACAGGAGAAAACAGAGTGACCCCAGGGAAGACTACAGAAGAATCAAGGGTTAGAAGAGATGCAGAGAATACACAAGAGTTTGATCCAAGAAAAGAGAAATAGACATTTGAAGAGGCAAGAAAAGAATTTGGAGGAGATTAGGCTTCTTCCTCAAAGTCACAACCAGAAGTGAGAGAATGTGGGATGCCTTTGGCATTTGATCAGTTTGCATCACCTCGAGAAGGAAAAGAGGTAAGAAAGCTTGTTAGTTTCTTGTATACGTTCATTGATTTGATTAAGGATGAAAGAGCCATATAAGAACTACAACACTTGATCCGACAGTATGAAACAGGGAAGGTAGACCCTCTGTTGAATAGAGAAGTACATCAAGTATCCAAAAATAGAAGGAAAAATAAGGAACTACAGCTTAATTCTTAGATTGGATATTATGAATAGATTATGTGGTCCTCGACTTAGGGTCAAAAGTCAATGTTATGACGAAGCAGACCTGGGCACTAATGGGAAAACCTAAGTTGATTTACTCCCTTATCAGGCTCAGGATGGCTAATCAGCAAGCAGTAAGCCCCTTTGGAAGACTAGAGCATGTCCCTGTGGACATCGACGGGGTAAGGACATTTGTGGACTTCGAGGTGATTGAGATAGTCGATGATAGTTGTCCTTATCCTGCGCTATTAGGAATTGATTGGGATTTCAATAATTCTACTATGGTTGACTTAAAGAAAAGAAGAATGACATTTGAAGGTGATGGCCTTAGGGTCATTACACCTCTATATCCTGATGAAGGTCACAGATACACAGAACCCATCAGAGAAGAAGACCGCACATATGAGCTAGAAAATATTTACAAATTGACAGCAAGACAACAGGATTACATTAATCCTACAAAAAATGGGAATTTAAGCTGGCGAAGTCATAGCGCATGTTCATCAGATTTGGAAGAAGCACTAGAGAACTGGTAGAACAAAATGTATGAAGTTTCTACGTAGAGATGTGCTAGATTGACCAGGGAAGTTCGCTGGATCGAAATAGAAGTAAGTAATCTACCCACCTTTGATGGTTTAAATCATCTAGAAGCTTTCTTGTTGGAATTTGAAGAAATTGTACCAGTACAACAAAGGTTGTTGGCACTGGATGAAGCCTTGAAAGAAACTCCAACAAGATGGTGGGGAACACTCAAAAAGAACATCGTGGACTGGATGCAATGCCACACTTTGATGACAGTGCACTTTTCAGAACAAATAGAAGGGTGCGAAGTTCGATACACAGGTCAGAGTTGACTGAAAGACCATGTGCGAAGTTGTGAGGAGGCCTGGAGCAACATCCCTCAGGAACAATGGTTACATAAATTCATTAACACTTTGGATACAACGCCTATTAATTGGTATCTGCAAGCAGAACTGTGCCTCACCACTACAGGTTGGCACGATATGACTCAGAACTTTGTAGCTACATTTTCATTTGAAAGTCAGTACCCTATAGTAGATCAAGCATTACAAGTTGTAAGACATAGGATCTTTGAGGAGGCACCTACCCGCCCTGTTGAGAAAAAAGAAGATGAATGGACTGCACCGCTTTAGAAATTACAGGGCTGTTACAATATCAATGTTGATGAAGATGATGATCCTAGGAATGTGAACATCACAAAAACAGAAGGACAGAGAGACATAGAAGGACCAGGAGTCAAACTCCCTTTTATTGAACAACCAATCAAAATAAAAAAAGTTAACATTGGAACAGAGTAAGCCCCTAAGCTCGCAAATGTTGGAGATTATTGGGATGATGCCACTATTGACAAGATCACATAATTATTGCATGAATATCAGGACTTGTTTCCAACCAAGTTCACTGATATGAAGGGCATTAAAGGGCCCATGGGAGAGATGAAGATCCCATTGAAACCAGATGCAAGGCCAGTCAAGAAGAGACCCTACATATTGAATCCCAAATATAAGGAGAAAGTCAATATTGAGCTAGACAAGATGTTGGAAGCAGGAATCATAGAACCTGTTGAAAAGTCGGAATGGATTATCCCTATGGTGGTTCAAGATAAGAAAATAGGAGAGATTAGAATCTGTGTAGAGTTGAAGAAACTGAATTATGCATGTTTACATGATCCATTCCCTACATCGTTTACTGACGAAGTGTTAGATAATGTGGGAGGACAAGAAGTTTACTCCTTCACTGATGGATTTTCAGGGTATCACCAGATCGGGATTGCCAAGGAAGATCACCATAAGATCACATTTGCAATAGAATGGGGTTCCTACCAGTACACAATGATGCCTTTTGGATTGACGAATGCACCAACCATATTTTCTAAGGTGGTGGTCGAAGCATTCAAGGAATTTCTACATAAATTTATGGAAGCATATTTCGATGATTGGATTGTTTCTAGGTTATTGCAAAATCATATTGAATGTTTAAGACTAATGTTGGATAAGTGCAGGCAATGTCAAATTTCCCTGAACCTGAAGAATTACACCTTCTTGTCACCCTTTGGCGTGCTTCTCGGCCATATTGTGAATTTGTGTGTAAGCAAGGATTGTTGGTAGATCCATCTAAGATTGCCATTATTGTTGATCTACCCCCTCCTACTTCAGTTAGATAGGTGGGCATTGCATTGGGACATATTGGATACTATAGAAAGTTCATTAAGGGCTATGCACATATTACAACACCCATGGAGAAGTTGTTGAATAAATATTGTTAGTTTCAATGGACAAAAGAATGCCAGTAGAGCTTCGACACACTGAAACAGAAAATGGTCACTGCGCCCATTCTGGTTTTCCCAAATTGGAGTAAGGAATTTCATGTGCATGTTGATGCATCCTCTATTTCATTAGGAGGAGTGCTAGCACAACCAGGACCAAGAGATATTGATCATATGTTATCCTTTGCTAGCAGGAATCTCTCTACAACTGAGATAAATTACACTACCATTGAGAGAGAAGATTTAGCCATGGTGTATGCACTGTAGAAATTCCGACGCTACTTGTTGGGAGGAAACTTTAAAATGTTCATTGATCACTTTGCATTGAAATACCTAGTCAACAAGCCAGTTTGGGGGGAAAGAATATGCAGATAGCTTATGTTATTCTAGGAATATGATTTTGAGATTGTGGTCAAGCTAGGGAGAATGAATAAGGGACCTGACCACTTGTCTAGGTTAGAGCATGGAGAGGAACCTACTAGTTTGGAGGATACACTACCAGATGCACAGTTGTTGGCCATCAAGAAGGTTGGTGATCACTTCGCCGAGATAGTCCAGTTCCTATCAACAGGAATGGAACCTTGTGAATATACAATTATCTAGAAGAAACAGCTGGTAATTCATGCTGCAGATTTTTCACTTATAGTTGGACATCTATACAAGATGGGACCTGATGAGATACTGAGGAGATGTGTTATGGAGGAAAAAAGACCACTGATTCTGGCAGAACCACATGAAGGCATCACGAGAACACACTATGCAGGAAAAGCAACAGTGCAAAAGATTCTTAGAGCTGGCCTCTGGTGGCCTACTTTACATAAATACGCGAAGGAATCCTACAAAGCCTGCGATGTATGCCAAAGAGTTGGTAAACCTTCCAGAAGGGATGAGATGTCTTTAGCACCTTAGCTAACCTTACATGCATTTGATAAATGGGTCATTGATTTCGTGGGACCTATCAACCCACCAGGAAAGCGCATAGGAGCTCGATACATCATTACTGTGATAGAGTATTTGACAAGATGGGCATAAGCAAGAGCAGTCAAAGACTGTAGTGCCACTACAGCTGCACGGTTCATATTTGATGATATCATAACCAGGTTTGGATGTCCAAAGATCTTAATGAGTGATCGAGATACATTTTATTAATAAGACCATTGAAGCCTTGACTCAGGAATTTGTAGTTCATCATCAGAAGAGCACTCCATACCACCCATAGGCGAATGGTACAGTCGAATCTTTCAATAAGATCTTGGAGACAACGCTGATGAAGATTTGTAGTGTGAATAGGGATGATTAGAATTTGAGCGTACCAACAGTATTATGGGCCTATAGAACCACTTGCAAGAAGTTGACAATGCAGACTCCCTTTAAGTTGGTTTACGGTCTTGAAGCAGTTGTAACTATGGAATATTTGGTTCCTATATTAAGAATTGCAGACTTTACATATATGGATGACACTAGCGTTGTTCAAGAGAGGCTCGCACAGTTGGTCGAATTGGAGGAAGACAGGTTTATTGCAGGATTCCATCAGTATGTACAGAAGGAACGAGAGAAGGCTTACCATGACAGACACATCAAGAAGAAAGCCTTTAAGCAATGAGATCTGGTATTGGTATATGACAGCAAGTTCATGAAGCATCCAGGAAATTTTAGGACACATTGGCTTGGGCCATATGAGGTTGCCTATGTCACGGAAGGAGGAGCTATGCAGTTGAAGACTTTGAAGGGAGAATGGAAGGAAGGTTTGGTAAATGGGAGCCGTTTGAAATTGTACTATGACAACCAGCTGCCTCGCAACTCTCAGTAAAAGTAGAAGGAGAAGGGTCTCGGCACCAAGTGCAGTTGAAACTAGGTACCAGACACAGAAAAGATAGACTGCACATAGTGGGGAATGATAGAGCAGAAATCACAGGCTACGCTGCACAGTCTAAAGTCGAAGTAAAAATAGAAGGTTTAGACCTGAAGTGCCTCGAGACAAGTCACAGGTGAGTGTTGGGGGCATGTTGGCCCTTGGTTATGGATTAAGAAAGAAAGCGAGGAAAAAGGAAAAGAAAAGATGAAGTGTGAACTGCGTGGAAGGTACATCGACTGAGATTAGCTTGAAGTGGTCAAAGAAGAAGAAAAGGAGCAGAGTAAGGGAAGACAAGTCGTTGGATGAGAAGATTGAGGAAGATGGATCATAAAGGAAGATGGATCATGGACAACTCAACAAGCGGAAGAAGATGTCAATGAGTGCTTTGGAGCACTTCACGAGAAGGAAGGAAAGACAGGCTAGTGAAGCCCGGAAAACATGGATCAAAGAGGACCTAGGGTTTTAGACACCTAGGTTTTTGGATCTAGGATTTAGACACCTAGAATTTGTCATGTAATGTATAAATAAAGGTCTAAAGGACCTGGGATGGGTTCGTCAGAGTTTTTCTTTGAGAGTTGGTTGTTCGTGATTATTGTGGGTAATCCTTGTTGTGGATACTATTGTGTATTGTGTGAGAGAGAAGTGTTGAGTGTGAGAGCCTTCTGGTATTGTAAGATATTCAATTGGGTACGAAGATCAACCTTGCAGTTGGGTGCGCAGGGAAGGGAGAGAGATAAAGAGAGAGAGATCTGCAAGCTAAGAGCACAGATAGAACTGTATGCTTTCCTATAATATTAAGAAACGAAGTTCTGTGGACGTAGCCCTAGGGAGAGGGCGAACCACGTATATTTTGTGTCTTTGTGGTTGATGTTGTGTTCTTTTACCTTCTATTATTCTGTCATTGCATTATTTTGTTAGATCTGGAATATAACTATGCGAAGTAGGTTTATGCTTGGTAAGAATAACTAGGTTGCAGTGTGTTGTTGCCTTGGGTCCACTTGCATTTCCTCTGGTTGTAGACACCTGTATCCTGCAACCCCTTATAACTACTTCGAGTGAGACTGCATCTGCTTCGTGGGTGTTGCTGAAAGGGTTTGTAGTTAGGGCTTGTTGGTGAGTTGTTAGAGTTGAACCCTGGGTTTGCCCTTGTGCCAACAGGTTCGAATTGTAAATGACGGAAGTGTCCAGCACAAAATGTATATCACGGAAATGTTGTGTGCAACATGTATATCACAGAACATGGGGCATAAAATTTCGTTAGCGCTAAGGCGCGACCCCACGAAGAGATAATTGGTTAAGTGTTGAAAGGAACAACGGAACTATAGATGACTCAAGTTTTGGGTGCAAGATCTATAATAACACGTCGAAATGTAAATGACAGAAGTGTTTGGTACAAAATGTATATCACGGAAGTGTTGTGTGTAACATGTATATCACAGAACATGGGGCATAAAAGTTAATTAGCCCTAAGGCATGACCCCACAAAGAGATAATTGTCTAAGTGTTGAAAGGAACTGTGGTTGATCGGGCTCATGATGTGATGATATAGCACCAATCGACGAGTTCGAAAAAAGTCAGGTTCAAGTTTAAATATATTTATTAAAATTGTATTTATATTAATGTATCGTAATAGATAATTTGTGATCCAAATACAGACCATGTTCCAATATGTGGAGGAATTGCAGACCATGAAAGTTTTTGGTGCAAGATGTATACAGCGGAACTGTAGATGATGCAATTTTTGGGTGCAAGATCTATAATAGCGCCAACTCGGGGGTCGAGCGAACCACTGATTTTTCATGAGTAGAAGAAAAATATATATACAATTTGACAGGCGGGGACTTACGTCTCCTCAGGATCCCTTGTGACGACCTTTTTTCCTCTCTACTATATTTCTCGTTACTTAGTCATTTTTCCGAAAATGTCCCAATGGGCGCGTTGGCAGACAGATCGGTTCACATTTGCTCTTGTGCTTTTATATTGTAACTCCGACAGACCGCTAACATCCACTTTGAATGATGGAAGTGTTTGGTGCAAAATGTATATCACATAAATGTTGTGTGCAACATGTATATCACGAAAAATGGAGCATAAAATTCTGTTAGCGCTAAGGCGCGACCCCGCAAAGAGATAGCGATAAGTGTTGAAATGAACTGCGGACGGTCAGGCTCATGATGTGACGATATAGGACCATTAATTTAAATTGTATTTATATTAATGTATTGTAATAGAGAATTTGTGGTCCAAATTTAGACCATGTTCCGATATGTGGAGGAAATGTAGAGCACAAATGTTTTTGGTGCGGGATGTATACAACAGAACTGTAGATGACGGAATTTTTGGGTGCAACTGTAAATGATGGAAGTGTTTGGTGCAAAATGTACATCAGGGAAGTGTTGTGTGCAACATGTATTAAGTATATTTATTAAAATTGTATTTATATTAATGTATCATAATAGATAATTTGTGGTTCAAATATAGACCATGTTCCAATATGTGGACAAATTGCAGACCACAAAAGTTTTTGGTGCAAGATGTATACAATGGAACTATAAATCACGCAAGTTTTGGGTGCAAGATCTATAATAGCACCAACGCGAGGGTTGGTTGGGCTCTCGTAAATCGTTGTTGAATAAGTATTTTTTGGTTGTTAATGGTAATAAGCGAACCACTGAGTTGTCACGAGTAGAAGCAAAATATATATGCAATTTGACATGTGGGGCACTACATCTCCTCGAGAGCCCTTGTCACCCTATTTTGAAGCCCGTGCGATCGTTTTTCCTCTACTATATTTCTCGTTACTTTTTTCCGAAAATGTCCCAATGGGCTCTTTGGCGGATGGACCGGTTCACATTTGCGCTTGTGATTTTATATCATGACTCCGACCGAACGCTAACCATTCGATGCCTAGCCACTTTTCAGATCGCGGATTTCCAGATAGGAGGGATTTATAACAAAGGTCGAATTGTATATGACGCAAGTGTTTGGTGCAAAATGTATATCATAGGAAGTGTGGTGTCAAACATGTATATCACGGAACAGGGGGCATAAGAAATCGATAGCGTCAAGTCACAATGAATTGTAGAGTATGGAAGTTCAAGTTCAAGTCTAAGTATATTTATTAAAAATTGTATTTATATTAATGTATGGTAATAGACAATTTGTGGTCCAAATGTAGACCATGTTCCATTATGTGGAGGAATTGCAGACAACAGAATTTTTGGGTGAAATATGTATAATAGCGCCAACCTGGGGGTCGCTGATGAATACATTTTTTTAGTTGTTAATGGCAATAAGTGAACCATTGAGGTGTCACGAGTAGAGGAAGAATATATATACAATTTTACAGGCGGGGCCTTACGTCTCCTGGGGAACCCTTGTCACGGTTGTTTTTCCTCTCTACTATCCTTCTCGTTACTTAGTCGTTTTTCAAAAAGTGTCCAAATGGGCGCGTTGGTGGATGGACCAGTTCACATTTGCACTTTTTCCTTTAAACCATGACTCTGACCGACCGCTAACATCCACTTTGAATGACAAAAGTGTTTGGTGCAAAATGTATATCATGGAAATGTTGTGTGCAACATGTATATAACAGAATATGGGGCATAAAATTTCGTTAGTGCTAAGGCGCGACCCCGCAGAGAGATAATTGGCAAAGTGTTGAAAGGACAAACTAATATGAAGTCATAGGATCATTAATTTAAATTGTATTTATATTAATGTATTGTAATAGATAATTTGTGGTCCAAATGTAGACCATGTTCCAATATGTGGAGGAATTGTAGACAACTCTCATAAATCGTTGTTGAATAAGTCTTTTTTGGTTGTTAATGGAAATAAGAGAACCATTGAGTTGTCACAAGTAGAAGCAGAATATATATACAATTTGATAGGCGGGGCATTACGTCTCCTCAGGAGCCCTTGTCACCCTATTTTGAAGCTCGTATGACTGTTTTTCCTCTACTATCTTTCTCGTAACTTAGTCGTTTTTTTCTGAAAATGTCCCAATGGGCGCTTTGGCGGACGGACCGGTTCACATTTGCACTTGTGATTTTATATCGTGACTCCAACTGACCGCTAACCATTCGATGCCTAACCACTTTTCAGATCATGGATTTCCAGATAGGAGGGCATTATAATCGAGATCGAATTGTATATGACGCAAGTGTTTGGTGCAAAATGTATATCACGAAAGTGTGGTGTGAAACATGTATATCACGGAACAGGGGGCATAAGAAATCGATAGCGTCAAGTCACAACGAATTGTAGAGTACGAAAGTTCAGGTTCAAGTTTAAGTATATTTATTAAAAATTGTATTTATATTAATGTATGGTAATAGATAATTTGTGGTCCAAATGTAGACCATGTTCCAACATGTGGAGGAATTGCAGACCACGGTAGTTTTGGGTTCAAGATGTATACAACGGAATTGTAGATGATGCACGTTTTGGGTGCAAGATCTATAAG
>ML787176.1:619491-655714 GCA_009831015.1 Picea engelmannii
CTTAGGGTTTATACATTCTGTCCAGGGTGCACTTTGATTAGTGTAGGAAGAATGGCCCAGGGTGAGGAATGGTCCATGCTCAGAAATCAGAAACAATCCTTCTTCCTTGTTTGAGAAGAATAGGGCAGATAGCCCATTGCTGACAAGGGAAGATATTCTTTCAAATCTCACAAACGTGAGTGAAAGATTGGCCCAGATGATTCAGTTTATTTTTAACAATATTTTCTATGCAGGATGGCATCAAATGATTGTTATGGAGACTACCTGTCTCCAGATAGTAGAGGTATACTACCGTTGTGGATATGTTCCACTATTTTGAGGCAGATATTCTTTCAGAGCTCACAGATGTGAGTGAAATATTGGCCCAGACAAATCAGTTTATATCATAACATTGTTTCTATGCAAGTTGCTATCAGATGTTTGTTATGAAGACTGTATGACAGTAGATGAGGACTACTATGGTGGATATGTTCCACTGTTTGCAACCATACGTTGTTGATCAAGTACTTGTGTGTTACTTGGTGTGGTAGTGTACCACTAGATTGTAGTTATGTACTACTATGGATAGACACAGTTGTGTTCTATTTTTGTTCTAACTGCCTTGAAGACTATCAATAGTTTATTGGAAATAATCACCAATCCAGACAAATGATGAACACAGATTTTCCAGACAGAAATTGGTTCAGAGCATTTACTCCTCTAGATTATAAGAGTGGCTCTTGTATCACTCTATGGTGTGAGTGACTTATCCAACATCATGTCTAATTACTCAGATGAAGTATGGTTTTGAGAGATGATGCAGTTGATGGTGATGCTCATGATCTAGTCATGAGATAGTCTAGATGACTATATTGATGCTACCGGGTAAATGGTATGTTTTTGTGCTCAAGACCATTACCTGTAATACCTCTCTATCTAGGAGGGAGTGTTAATATTATGGTAGCTACGGGAGGTATTTACCTCCATGTGTGAACCTGTCGAGAACAGAAGACTCCAGAAAGCAGGAGAAAACCGTAATGAGTTGGCTAAAAACCCTAGAAGTCTTTTCGGCTCAAGAAGATAATTAATATTAGGTTATTAGCCTCCAAGAGAAGAAGTCAACCAGAAATAATAATAATATACTGAACAGACATATATCCAGAAGGAGAAGTCGGCCCCAACAAATCTGGCAGAACCAGTATAAATACAGGGCGCCAGTTGTCATTTGACAGCATCTCAGAATTGCAGTTCCCAGTTTGGTGCGCACATGTGGAGGAGGGCTGCAGCAACAACTAGTTTTCAGTATGAGCTTGGACTATCTCTTGGATAGGGTTTGGACTATCTAATCAACTTTTTGTGATGTGCTATCCTTGGAGGAAGATGTGCTACACCTTGTTTGGCTATCTAGCCTAGGGTTTTCTTCCGGAGTAATTCTCAGTTAAGGTTAAGGTGCTCGGAGGGTGGCTTAGGCCTATGGTTGGGTGACGAGGGTATCATCAATGGTAAAACGAGCACATTATGTTCTTTATTCTAACAATAACATCCACTTTGAATGACAGAAGCGTTCGATGCAAAATGTATATCACGGAAAAGTTGTGTGCAAGATGTATATAACAGAATATGGGGCATAAAATTTCGTTAGCGCTAAGGTGAAACCCCATGGAGAGATAATTGGCAAAGTTTTGAAAGGAACTGCGGTCAGTCGAGATCATGATGTGACGATATAGGACCATTAATTTAAATTGTATTTATATTAATGTATTGTAACAGATAATTTGTGGTCCAAATCTAGACCATGTTCCAATATGTGGAGGAATTGTAGACCACGGAAGTTTTTGGTGCAAAATGTATACATCAGAACTGTAAATGATGCAAGTTTTGGGTGCAAGATCTATAATAGCGCGTCGAACTGTAAATGACGGAAGTGTTTGGTGCAAAATGTATATCAGGGAAGTGTTGTGTGCAACATGTATATCATAGAACACGGGGCATAAAATTCTGTTAGCACTAAGGCACGACCCCGCCGAGAGATAATTGGCTAAGTGTTGAAAGGAACTGTGGTCGGTCGGGCTCATGATGTGATGATATAGGACCAATCGACGAGTTTGAAAAAATTTAGGTTCAAGTTTAAATATATTTATTAAAATTGTGTTTATATTACTGTATCATAATAGATAATTTGTGGTCCAAATCTAGATCATGTTGCAATATGTGGAGGAACTGCAGACAACGGAAGTTTTTGGTGCAAGATGTATAAAATGTAACTGTAGATGACGCAAGTTTTGGGTGTAATATCTATACTAACGCCAACCCAGGGGTCGGTTGGGCTCCCGTAAATTGCTGCTTAATACGTTTTTTTGGTTGTTAATGGAAATAAGAAAAACACTGAGTTGTCAAGAGTAGAAGCAGAATATATATACAATTTGATAGGTGGGGCCTTATGTCTCCTCGGGAGGCCTTGTCACGACCATTTTGCCTCTCTACTATCTTTCTCGTTACTTAGTCATTTTTCCGAAAATGTCCCAATGGGCGCGTTGGTGGACGGACCGGTTCACATTTGCGCTTGTGCTTTTATATCGTGACTTCGACCGACAACTAACATCCACTTTGAATGATGGAAGTGTTTGTTGCAAAATGTATATGATGGAAATGTTATATGCAACATGTATATCATAGAAAATGGGGCATAAAATTTCATTAGCACTAAGGCGCGACCCCGTGGAGAGATAGTTGGCTAAGTGTTGAAAGGAACTGCGGTCGATCGGTCTCATGATGTGACGATATAGGAACATTAATTTAAATTGTATTTATATTAATGTATTGTAATAGATAATTTGTGTCCCAAATGTAGACCATGTTCCAATATGTGGAGGAATTGTAGACCACAAAAGTTTTTGGTGCAAGATGTATACAGCGGAATTGTAGATGACGCAAGTTTTGGGTGCAAGATGTATAATAGCGCGTCGAACTGTAAATGACGAAAGTGTTGGGTGAAAAATGTATATGATGGACGTGTTGGGTGCAATATGTATATAACAGAACACGCGGGATAAGAATGTGATAGCGCTAAGTTGGGACGACGTGGTGAGATATTTGGCCAAGTGTTGAAAGGGAGGGTCGTCGGTCGGGTTCCTAATGTGAAGATATAAATGGAAATGAGGATTTGACAGTGCGCTAACCGATCAACCCACGAACAATCCAGGAGTCCGAGAAAATCAGGTTCAAGCTTAAAGGGATTTTGTTTATGTTTATTTAAAATCAGGAGCCCGAGAGAGTCAGGGTCAAGTTTAAAGGGATTTTGTTTATGTTTATTTAAAATGTATCCATATTAATGTATATTACTAGATTATTTGTGGTCCAAATGTAAATCATATTCGAATTTGAATGGTGTTTTGGGCTTGGATTTGTTTTGCTCAAACGTATAAGGAACAAAGAAAAAAATACATGACTTTGCATTTTGTATATCGAAGAATATTTTGAAATATAGGAAGCTGCAATACATGCACAATATAGAACATGAACATGTACAACGAAATGAGTTAATTTTAGGAAGAAATACAAATTCCAAATAACAACACCAAACATTGAATATCAACATAAAACAACCCCAAGTATTTATATTTAGCTAAACTGGTTCACAAAATACATTTGAGAATATTTCCCCCAAAAAAGTTGTCTTCGAATTTGCAAAAAAAAACTATAGGTCAATACATATTCTGTGAAATAAAAATGTGTTTTCCAGAATGACTTCAATTGTGACTACTGCCGACTATGAAGCAAAGATGTACAAGAATGAAGTTTGCAGAAAGAAGAAAGTTGATGATGGAAAATAACAAAACCTAGCAAGAAGAAAGAGAAAATTGTCAAAATTGGATTAAAGATTTGTTAGAATAAGTGGATGAAGACATAGGAATGTAATTGGTATCAACTTACTATGTTGGTGTGCCATGGCTTGTCATTTTTTCGCTGATGTCCTTTTATGGATTTCCTCGGCTTTGACCTTCATTGGTAATCTGGTCGACAACTTTTTTCAACCATTTTTCGATGTAGCTCCTCATGGGCGCCACGTTCATTTCATGTTGGATTTTTATATTGAAGAGTTCACTTTCCAAGTCCCTTAGATCAATAGAAAAGTTGTGCAATGCTTCTTGAATATTTTTTTTTCTAATTGCATAACCGACTAGCCAAGTTTTCATGTCATCTTCACCATATTCAAGAATGCCATAGAAATTTTCAAATGACAATCTTTTATAGATATGAACTTGATCATCAAATGCTTGTTTGGTTTAAAACAATGAGTTTAATATCAATTTCGGGTCCTGGACTTCATTGGTGCTGCCGGCTAGATTTATCTCAGTTAGCTTCTTGAATAGTTTGTCTCTTTTAGATATGGTCTGGCTACATTCTTGAACAATACCAATCAGGTTCTTTACCTTTTCTTTCCAGCATGCGTTTAGCTGGTCTATTCGATCCAGGGAAGGGAGATCCTCTTGTCTTCTTCTGGATTCCATCATACCAATAACTTCAAAACCAAATGGTAAAACTGCATCGAGATAAAAAATTTGCTCGTTCTTGAGATATGCTTGCAAATACTCATGAAAATCATGTGTTCTTGTTCCAAAAGAGACCATATTCTTTGACATCTCACAAGATTTTGCTATTAATTCCATTCTTTTGTTTATATTTATTTCCACATAGTCTCAGGCCGATGTGAGAAGGCTTATTGATCCTTTTAACTTTGGCGCAAGTGTGGTGGACCTGACCATTTCCAAAGGAGTAGAAAACAATGGAAGAGGCATTAGAGTTGCCTCCAATTCTTCGATTCGCGTCTTTAACATGAGGTTCTCTGTTTCAAGGCCACTAATAGAGTTGTCTACAACATCTCCAGTTGCTCGGTGCATATTGGATATCTGGGAAGGGCGCATGTTGCGTAGGTTGAAATCTGAATGAGATGCGCCTTTCTTATTCTTTACATCTATGTTTTCAATAATCAATTTTTTTCCTTGTCAAAAACAATTCCTTGTCAAAAACAACGCTCTGAAATGAAAAAGACTCTTCTTTGTCCAAAGTATCTATGCCAAGTATGTCCATCCTAGGATTGTGAGGAGCAGTGTTGTCTAAGTGATCGTCGTCAGGGAACAATTTTTCAATGTCAATTTCTAGTTCCATATCTTCGAGGCAGAGATCGTAGATATCAATTTCTCCCCTCGGTCCCTCCTGTTCTTGGACTATTGTTTTCCGTTTTTTGCCCGTGGGAAGCTTGTGACAACTTTCAATTTTTCCCGAGGGAGGGTTCGTATCTCCTCCTCTGCCTGAAGAACTGTGTGTGACTTTGTTACTTGGGTAAGCCGTTGGAGTACTTCCACGAGATGTTGTGGTCTTGGCTGTGGCAGTCGGGGATTGGTCACTTTTTTCACCTGGGTCTTTTCAGCTCTGCTTGTGTGAATCATTGGTACTAGTTCAGAGTCCATTCAGGATAATGTAAGTGAAAGAACTATTGAAGTGGTTCCTTATCATGAAATCCTTGGCTTTCCATTGTCCTTTCCTTTTTGCAAGAAAAAAAAAACCAGTAGATGTACTCCCCTACTATTCCATCAAAAAACATTGTAGCAGATATATAACATGGAAGGAAGCAAGGATTTTGTTTAGACCCGAAAATCCTTATAACATTATAGTTCTCCATTTCTTCTACCGTGTCCCTCCTATCTAGGAAGATTGTCGGTTGGCTAGAGAACCGAGAGAAATACCTTCCAAATATCAACGCTTTAAAAAATGAAACAAAATAATTGAATACCTTATAAAATAGTTGGCAAGCGTCGTGTCTCCATAATTTCTGGTGCAAGAATGTTAATGGGTCAAATTCAGAGTTCAACTTCCTACACATAGATAGTCCAGGAAATGGATAGCAATTCGGCACGACGAAAATTAAATAAGGTGGCATAAAGAATTTATTTTGCCTCCTGTATTGCAATAACTGGGAAGAGTTTTGAATGGAAATTAGCTTGGGGAAATGGAAGATGGTTTCTTGCTTGACCATAAAATATAAAATATACAGAAGCATCTGAGAGATGTTAGTTGCACTTGCTTGTCTCGTTGTCCTCGTGAAAAGGAATGCAATCTGCTGATAAAGTTTTTTACATGCACTGACCTATAATATGTCCATGTCCCAGGGAGCGGGCTCTGGCTCTTGTAATAAATTCGGCAAGAGGTCTAGTTCATTTCCATGTTTCTTTAAGAATTACTTGCAATTCTCGACCTTGAAAGTAGGTGTTGGGTCGAGAAGTGTTGACATATTTCAAAATACTTTAGGCAATAGGGATATTTGGAAATGGTCGCCCATCTGGACAATCCATTGGTTCAGAATATAGTTCTCGCCGCAGCACGTGACCAAGACCTTAAAGTTTAAAAAAAAAAACGCTAGTCCCTGTGCCCGAAAATATTCAGGGTATCTCCACAGACATGGTGTCGAGCTGCAACCATAAGGTGGTGAAAACCTTTCGTTGCTCCTTATTGTATTTAAAATGGACGTTGCAACATTATAATACAATCTCTGGTATCTTGGTTCAATGTGTTTTAATGGAAGATGCCCTCGACCTTTTTTCCTTTTAATGGTAATATTTTCAAAGCTAATAAAAGCGTCATCAATTTGCATTCGGAAAGCGTGCGAACATGGCAGGGAAATCGAGAAACTATTGAAAAGTGGGAAAAACATTGACAACTGTGTAATATACCTAGATTTTGACAAAAGCAGGTTCAATTTAGAAGATAATTTGTTTATATTTACTTAAATAAATTCCATATTATTTTATTTTATTGTTGTTCTCTATGACCCAAATGTAAACTATGTTCAAATTGGAATGGCGGAGCAACATTTCCATATGCAAGCAGAGCCTCAGATATGCAAACTTGTAAGGTTCTAAAATTATGTGCACAATATTAAAGAGCGACATCATGTGAACACCTTTGTAGATGACAACGGGCCAACACAATATCGAATTATTGTTACGATGACGTCTTAAAAAAACCAAAACAACCATCATTTTTTTGTGAATTCGAGATTGACAAAAGAAACTAATCAGATTCCATAATATTTTCCCATAAATGTATTTTAATGGGAGATTACCTCGAGATTTCCTCTTATTAATGCCAATATTTTCGAACATCTGTGTACCGTCACCAGTAAAATCATAATTAATGTCTATTGGGAAGGGGCAAACGTGGAGGGCATGGACGAGAATTAAAGATGCTTTGGTACTTTTTTTAACCTGGGATTTCGTGTTGGAATTGTAGATCACCCAAGTTTTGGATGGAAGATGTATACTCAGAACACGGGGAATGAGAGTTCGATAATGCGTACCCGGGAACCCACGGCCATAAAATTGGCTAAGGAAATGAAAGTGCTCAGGCGGACTCGTGATGTCAAGATATAGATGGATATACAATTTGTGAGTTCGACAAAGAGTGAGGCTTGCGAGTTGGAGGAGTCCGGGGTCGAATTGTAGATAATTGGAGTTTTGGATGCAAGATGTTATCCGAACACGGGGCATGGAAGTTCGATAATGCATTGGGGGGGAACTCATGGTCATAAAATTGGCTAACTGTTGAGATGAAGAGGGAAATATATCAACAGATGCTTTGAAATATCAACAGATGTTGGGAAAAATGAGTTGCAAGCTTCGAGTCCGGGTTGAATTGTAGATCACCGAAGTTTTGGGCGCAAGATGTATACCGCACATAGGGTATGAGAGTTGGATGGTGCCCACACAAGAACCCACAACCATAAAATTCGTGAACTATGAAAATGAACGACGGTCAGTCGGACTCATGATGTAGAGATATAAATGGACATGAAATCTGTCACTTCGTCGTTTGGGAACCTGTGAGCATAGACATGGATCACCCAAGTTTTGGATGGAATATGTATACTCACAAAATGGGGAATGAGATTTCGATAACGTGTAGCCGGGAACCCGCAACCATAAAATTGGTCAAGGAAACGTAAGCGCTCGGTCGGACTCGTGATGTCAAGATATAGATGGATATAAAAATTGTCAGTTCGATAAAGAGTGAGGCTTGGGCGTTCGAGGAGTCCAGGTTCGAATTGTAGATGGGTAGATAGTGTTAGATATTTGATAGGGATCAACATCTATAAACAATCGCAATCTTGATCCCGATAGCCTTGGAGTTCGTTTGTCAATTTGTATATTGCGGAACTTCAAGTGTTTTTTGGAGGACACAGAACAATAGAAGTGCAATGTTGAGCCAACCAGCTCGCAAGTCCTCCTGTCAATTTGTATATCGTGAAACTCTTGGGTGTTATTTCTAGGACACAGAACAATAGAGGAACAATTTTGATCCCTCCAGCTTGAGAACCCGTTATCCAAAAAGTGGCTAAGTATGGAATGCGGGATCCATGCATGCTCTATAAAATTGGCTAACTGTTGAGACGAACATGGAAATATATCAACATATGATTTGAAATATCAACAAATGTTGGGAAATATGAGTCGCAATATTTGATTCTGGGTCGAATTGTAGATCACTGAAGTTTCGGGCGCAATATGTATACCGCGCACATGGGGCATGAGAGTTGGATGGCGCCCACACAAGAACCCGCGACCATAAAATTCGCAAACTATGAAAACGAATGACGGTCGGACGGACTCGTGATGTAGAGATATAGATGGACATGAAATCTGTCACTCCGTCGTCTGGGAACCCGTGAGCATAAACATGGATCACCCAAGTTTTGGATGGAATATGTATACTCGCAACACAGGGAATGAGAGTGCGATAACACATAGCCAAGAACCCATGGCCATAAAATTGGCTAAGGAAACGTAAGCGCTTGATCGGACTCGTGATGTCAAGATATAGATGAATATACAAATTGTCAGTTCGATAAAGAGCGAGGCTTGGGAGTTTGAGGAGCCCGGGGTCGAATTGTAATGGGCATGGGAGTTCAATAATGCATTGGGGGGGAACCCACGACCATAAAATTGGCTAATTGTTGAGACGAATTGGGAAAAATATCAACAGATGTTGGGAAAAATGAGTCGCAAGCTTCGAGTCCGGGTCGAATTGTAGATCACCGAAGTTTCAGGTGCAATATGTATACCGTGCACACGGGGCATGAGAGTTCGATGGTGCCTAGGCAGAAACCAACGGCCATAAAATTCACGAACTATGAAAACAAACAGTTCTCAGTCGGACTCATGATGTAGAGACATAGATGGACATGAAATCTGCCACTCCGACGTCTTGGGAACCCAGGAGCATAGACTTGGGACTAATTATTGAATCAGAAATGGATAATAGAGGAGAAGAAAAAAAGGTGAGAACGGCTAAGTATAGAACAGGGAAAAGACAGGGAGGTAAGAATTGATATGAAAACAAAATGTTACGTAGCAACACATGAAAAGAAAAGACGGGGTAAAATTTTATTTATTTCAAGATAGCAACACAAAATATATAATTGACACGAAGATAAGTCAATGTACAGGAAGATATGGAGTGTCCGAGGAGGGGAAAAAAAACAGAGCTGCAAACCAATTCAACAAATACAGACAAAGTAAACGAAAAACCATTGGTTATGGAACATGGGTAGAAAAAATGCACCTTTGCATGGATTCTTCTACATTCCTGGTTAGGAATTCTTTGCGGTGTCTAGTTTTCTTGTTTGTTTCTATGAACATAAGCACAAAACAAAATGAACATGAACATAAGTTGACATAGACTAAATAAAATAGAATAAGAGGAATAGAGTAACACATAGTGTTAGAAGAATGTACCCTTTTTTTTAGTTCATTCAAGTTTCTTTGTGCATATATATATATATTGCAAAAAAAATATTTGTGACCAAAAGCAATTACAAACGAGGGGAAAATAAGAAGTTGGATATCTTGATTTTTAGAAACAAGATAAACATATATGGTTTGAAGAATACAAATATGATTATGCAATATGCTTGATGTATATTTCATAATTCAAGTGCAACACCAACTGTGTGGTGACCAGACGAGTATGTGTATAAACCAAGGAAAACTAAGAAGATGGATAATTTGTTTTTGTTTTTTTGTTTTTTTTGCAACAAGCTATATAGATATGCTTTGAAACATAGAAATATGACTTTGCAATATGTTTGGTGTATATTTCATAATTCAAGTGCAATACCAATTGTATTGTGATCAGACCAAGATGTGTCTAAGATAAAGATGTTGTATTGAGGAATGAGCACATTTGACCACACATGGTCAATAAATGTGTTTTGCACATGGATTGTGTTGTTCAAAAGAAAGCAGAGGTTGTATTTGCACATGTAGTTTTCCAATTCTTTTGTTCTGGCATTATTTTGTAGCATGTCAATATTGAAGTCTCCTACAAGCACAATGGCTCCGTTCAGATGGAAATGACCTAATGCATTGGAAATAACATTTAGTATGTTGGAGATGGTTGCATGGGGAGAAACATACAGATTTAGTATTTCAATTTATGTTTCATGGTAAAATATCTTTGCAAGCACCATCTCAACATTCTTTTCTTTGAAATGTACATGGTGCAAAATTGGTACATGTTTTTTCACCAATATCATCACCCCATGTGTAATGTAACTTGATATGCAATTGTGATTTGGAAATTGTTTGTTTTGCATGCATAATGCCATGTATGTTTCCTGCAAGCATAGAATATCATATTGCATTGTATCATAGTCATTGAGTATATCATCCAGGTGTGCATGTAAGTTGTGTGTGTTAAGCGAGAGAATTGATACAAATGACTTTGTTTGTATGGATTGGTAATCATACTGCATTTTCCATTTTGCGGTAGTCTTGAGGCGATCCATTTCAATATCAACTTTTTGTTTGACTTTGAAGTTATATTTTGTAAGAGGACTTAGTAAATACAAGGAGTCTATGCTTCTAACACGAGACAATGTTGTGTATACAAGTCCATGTATCTGAATTCCAACAGACTGAAATGCAACATTATCAAGTGTTAGTCCTTACGATCTGTGGACTGTACGGGCACATGCAAGTTTAATTGGAAACTTTTTTCGAATCTTCAGTCGACATGTCTTTGTTGATGTCGATACTGTATTTAATATTCACAAAATAGGTGTCCAATTGCTTGCAGTGTTTGAATTATATAGATAATCCAACTTGTTTGCTTGTTGCTTGCCTATATGTGGTTCATGGAACTTAATCCAAAGGACATCAAGTTTTTATGTTTTCGTATAGCCTTTGAATATTCCATCTGCACCATTGACCAAGCCATCCTGTGAATCGTAGTTGCAGGCATATATTTCAACCAACATTTCTAATTTCAGGACAAGCTGCAAAGGTAAAGTGGTGGTATGTTCATGACGTGGCACATTTCCATGGTTGTCTTCTTCCAGGTCAATTGAATTGATGATGATATCATTGTCAGGCATGAGTGATAGCATGTTCCTGTTATGCATTGAAACATCCTTATTTGTGTAGAACAGGTAAGGGAATGTTGGGTCTATTGGTGCAAGTCGCAAACACCTCGAATTGATATATGTCAAGTCATCATATGTTTGGTTGTTCATCCGCATTCTATTCAAAATTGCAATAAATGTTTCATCTGTCTGACGCATTGTAGTATGCAATTCAAAGCATTTAATATTGTCTCTCCAGAAGTGATATGTTATTGTTTGCATGTTAACCGTAGGTTGGTCAAATATCAAAGAATCTTGGATCGACTGTGCCTGGTAAAGATCCCCACAGAATATCATGTCAATGTTTCCAAAGTATTTTGTGTGCACATGTTTTATGCTTCTTAGTCGGTTGTCAATAGAATACAAGAAGCGACTCCCAATCAAAGATCCTTCATCTATAAAGACAAGTTGGAGTTCGTCATAAAGATTAGACAATGTATCTAACATTTCTATACTAAGTGGAAGAAACTGTGACTTGTTAAAAGGCATTAAAAATGCAGAGTGGATTGTTGTTCCACCTGCATTATATGCAGCTTTTCATGTGTATGCAACTATTAGGCCCTTTGGTTTCATAGTATCAGAGGAATTGTTTGAATTATAGATTCGTATAAGCATTTGGAATAGTGCTTTCGTTGTGAATGTCTTACCTGTTCCTGCTCCGCATGTAAGGAACAAGTGCACAGGAGTGTCCATGTTCCAGCGTTTTTTAAGCATAATGTCCTTTAGAATTGTTTGTTGTTCTCGATTCAACAGATGTCTTATTCTGTGGTATTCATTATTTTCAATAAGGAAAGGATGTTTTGTGACTTGAAAACCAATATTGATATGTTTTTCACTGCCACCTTCTCGAGGACGAGGCAAATCCGCTTGCAAGTCATAGGACTCGCAGGGAGTTCTAGTTGTTTTTTGGTTTGTGAATGTCTCATCAAGATTGTTAGGGTTTTCTAGCTCATTAACTGCAATTTGTAGATCACCCCATGTTGGATTAACATTGTAAGTAAATTTATCTTCATTGATTTGCACTATAGTCTCATAGGCAACATACACAACTTCCCATGTAGAGAAGTTATGTTTTAATGTCTCTTCATTTTCATCGAACAAAACGTATAGCAACATTTTTTCTCTACAATAGTTTTCATAGTCAAAATGTTTATTGTATTTGACAAACCGTATCATAGAGGGTTTTTTTCTTTTTGATATGGGCACACCATTTTTTTTTGTAATGCAATATGAATTCTGCTAAGCAGATATGTCTAATAGGAGATGGACGTTGGACGTAATAATCAATAATAGAGCGACATAGCACGTCCTCTGAATTGTCGGGCTCTTGTTCTAGCAAAACCAATGGTTTAAGCACAAATGTGCATTTCTCAAGTGGAGATGTGTTTATGAAGACACATTTTCTTGAACTATAATTGAGGGGCAGGGAAAGTGCAATGTGGACTGCTTGTTGAGCAGACATTTATTGAAGATTAAGCAATGTATTGCCAAGCATACGTATCATTTGTATGGCATCAATATGACTTCTTTCATGTTCTTTGTGTATTCTTTTGAATGCACTTTTCATAGATTTGTCAACCTTTGTCATATATGAGGTACAGTATGATGATGCAGCATATGCATTTAGGACATACTGTGCATCTGTATTTGCATTCCACATAACTGGCATGTCCTTGGAGAAACTGTTGTTCCAAATATGGGAAAGTTTTCGTTTAAGGAAAACTCTTGGTTGTTTAAGCGTACATTGTATGGCTTGGATGTACTCATCTTGTAATAGATTTAACTTTGTCAGAAAGTCATCGAAGCTCATCAACTCATCAAAATCTCCTTGCTCTAGAAATGTGAACAAGGATTTAGACTTCTAAGAAACAAAATTGTCCTCTAAACTAAGTGGCTCTATGATTCTTGTTGCTCTCATTGGCGGCATGGGAAAGTTGTATCTGCAATGCGAGTTTTTTCGTTTTCTACAACTTCTTGTATGATAATGTCTATGAACTTTGGCAAGTTCTAGATCCAAATGATTTGTGTTGCACGTTATGTATTTGTCCACAAATTGCTCGATCTGTGAATTGTTGTCAGCTCCATAGACTGGTGCACCCTGTATCCACAACAGTGCGTGGTCATGTTCATTCCCCCTATTATGGAATTCAGTCACAAAAAAGTAGTCTAATATTTTTCCGAAAAACGTTTCATCATTGCATATCAATTGTCTCAAAGAATTTATTCTATGTCTATAGTAGCGAGTACATGTCACTGGGTATTTTATTATGAGGTAGTCAATGTCATTATTTTCCAGTGTATCGGTTTGATTTTTACGTTTCCTGTTCCTATGCAAGTCAGAGACGGCAGCCACCAATGGATCCCAACAATTCTCTGCACTTGTAAATATGATGAAAAATGTTGGCGGGTCCAATTGTCGGATCATTGCAAAACTAGTTTTCTTGTTTTGTTGCAAATATTCAGGAGAGATGCGAATGTTTTTGAAATCTATGTATCCAATATCAGATTTCAGAGTTTTTTCTAGGTTTACTTTGTACTTGACATCCTTGGCAAACAACTTTCTTCCTTGTAACTGGCCTTTTCTTATTCAGACCCACATGCAAGAAAGGACTTTCTCTATTGTTATGCGCATTGTTTTGAAAAACAAATTTGTTATGTGACAGGAGAAGTCACCGCTTGAATGTAGAAGCTCCCATCGAACTATTTTATGATAACTTAATAATTTTGTAATCTCAATGGCACGTGGATCTCCATAGAAGAGTGTTGGGAAGTTCATTTCCTTAGTGAATCTGTCCTTGAATATTCCAAGCGGACGTTGCCCCTCGGCAGCTGCAGTTTCAACAATCTTGTCTTGCAAGTCATGAATGCACTGTGAATTAGTGAATCCATCCACCAATGTCTCCGTAGTTATTTCATTCTTTGATTCATCACTTGTATCAAATTCACTATAATTTTAGAGAGTCTCTGTAGAGTTCTCATCCTCTTCTCCAAGAATATTGTTCCAGTTCTCATTTATACAAATGTTTTGTGATTTGTACAGGGACCTGGAACATAATCCCTTTAATTCTTTCATAACAACATGCACATGCACTTTGCTTGTCTGATACTCATTTTTGTATTTCAATCGTCTCTTGAGAGCCACAACAATTTTCAGTGTATCGCTAATGAATTGTGGCAAGGATTTTTGCACAACATCTAGCTGAACATGCACATTAATAATTGATCCAGTTAAGCCCATCTGGGGTTGTTTATAGCCCCAGGGCCTGATTTGTGCAAATGGAATTCAGAGAGACACAAGTCTCTCTTCAAGTTCCGTAAGTGCACTTACATCTGGTAGTGGTGTATTACATCTTATTTGGTTAGGGGTTGCAAATTGTGGTAGTTTTCCATTTTCAAGCGATCGTTTGCATGGAAGACAATTTTTTCCACTGGAAAATGTTTTATCATGTTTTGTCAAGCGAAGGTATTCTTCTTCCAAATCAGGCGTGAAAGACTTACTATTTTTTGCGAAATTCAATTGATCGCAAATTGCACACGCAATGGACGGAGTGTCTTTGATTTGTTTCATGTAGGTCTGTCTTGCATCTTTGTTTCGCAGGGAAGAATGGGTAGAAAGTGTTTGTTGGTTTTCATTGGAAGCAGTGCACGGTGTTGCTTCTAGCCCACGAAATGTGATTTTTTCCTCTGGGACAGTTGCATGACCATTGTGGGATATGCGACCGTACCTGTCTATGTTGTGTTGTGCATGAAAAAAAAAATTAGATTGTGATATGCCAATTTCTCTCTAAAAGGAAGCATAGAAATGTATTTTTTTTCTCTCGCTCATGACCTTTTCCAAGTTGCAGTAACTTAGTGTACATTTTTTTTCAAGGGAAGGATTACCTGATGGCAGCTGGGATGAATTTCACTGTGATTAAATAGCATGTGACGCTTATGCACATTCGATGTGGTTTGGTTGGCATTGACACTGGACACTGGAACGCTAGTAGTTCCTATACCACCAATTTTTTTTTCTCTCTTACGTATGAACTTTTTTAGGTTGTGGTAACTTAGTCTACATTTTTTGTTTAAGCTGTGTATGGCCTCATCACAACTGGGATGAATTCCACGCATGTTTTTTTTCAAGTTGTGATAACTTAGTCTACGTTTTTTGTTTAATCCATGTATGGCCTCATCACAACTGGGAGGAATTTCACGCATGATTTTTTTCAAGTTGTGATAACTTAGTCTACATTTTTTGTTTAAGCCATGTATGGCCTTATCGCAACTGGGAGGATTTTCATTCTCATTAAACAACATGCCACACATATGCAGATTCAATGTGGTTTGGGTGGCATGGACAGTGAACCCTGAACCAGTGATATGTCCAAGAAAAGGTTGATAATGGATATGTGTCGTATTTGTTTTCAACGAGAGGATGTCAATTGTTCGATCATAATTTGAATCAATAGACCAGGAATGGATAGTGCCATCTGGCAAGGCCGACCAGACCTAAATATTTACTCTGAATATGATATATAGCCATTGCAAATAGAATCTTCAACCCTCCACATTTCCTTTTTCATATGGAAACGCCATGTTTACAAGGTATTCCTGCCAACTTGCAATTGTCGGCACATTATCTAGGATATATGGCAAAAGGTGTTGATGCAAGCAGCTAAAAGCCTATTGGTTGTCGCATATAATTGCATTGCAAAAGGATAGTACCGTGTAAAGCCGCAACGACTGCACATCGAACTTTGTTGCTACCAAACAACAAATTGCATTGAACAGACTATCTCCACAACTAGATACAACAGTTGTCACTAGCTGCAAACCATGGCAATCTATGCGATGCATAATCCGTTTCCACTGCGATTCAAGGTCTTTGCAAACGAGGGACAAGTAAATATGAGGTCCCCCAAGATTTCATATGGACATTTTTCTATACAACATTAGTTCATAATGACCATTGACAACATTGGCATCATGGAACAAGATGCAAAATGGATTGTTAGATGTAGTTTTGTTGAATAGTAGATATCTTGTCTTTCTTGTCAATGACCATATTCCAACTGATATATTGAGCCAATTAAATAACCACCATATACAAAATGTATCTCCCAAAGCCCCCTCTCATGTGCAGGCAGAATTGGAGATGCAGACAACTACATCTTTGAAAAATACGAAGAGACATCATGAATTCCATGCAACTGCCGAAGAAAACCAATTCCAATTCGTATTCATACGACTCCAATGCCTCAACATCACCATTTTTTAAACAACCTAAGAAATAATCTATCAATCCATTGCACAGGTTGGTCGAGGAATAACGAAAATGCAGTAGAACCTAAAATGCATCGAAAATGCAATCCCCTACAGTATACGAGAATGCATCCAATCTAAAAAGACCATTGTTATGCAACACCTCACAATTCTGTCATGTATAATGGACTGTGTATCTATTTCATACGAGTCGAAATATATTACTTGTTTCATTTTTAGAACTGTCATTTTGAATTTGTTTCTTAGCTACTTTCAGTTTGTATGAAAGCATAGAGAAGGGGGAAAAAAGATTAAAATGAAAACAAAAAAAAACAAGAAAAAAGTAAAAATAGAAAACTACAAGCGCGGAACTGCATACGAATCCCGGTATGTATCCTTCAACCTTCTTCTTGTCAAATTCAATTCCCCCTAGTTGCCACAGCAGATGACAAGAAAACAAACATACACTGAAAAAGTGAACCAAACAGAAGAAACAACGCAAATAAATAAGACTATAAATTTTTTGAGCACAAAGACCGATTTGAACCTATTCATGGTGTGCATCCTACAAGCTTCTCAGAAGCAAAAAAAGTTCTACAAAATAGAAAGGACAGGACAAAGGAAACAGGTGGTCACAGTTTTTTGACCCAGAGAATAAAAGCATTTCCTGCCTCTACACCCTGAAGGATGGTTCCCCCTTGTGACAGCTCCGGATTCGTTTTCTAAACCCCTTTGCATTGCAAATTTCGAAATAGATATGGCACAATATGTAGGACGTGGCAGTCGGCATATGAAGACGCATGGTTTCCAGGAACAGAAAATAAGAGCACACAAAAATATGTCCTGTAACATAATTTTGAGGCAGGGACTCCTGCCATTGAAAAAGCTTTTCTGGAAGGTGAAAAACACCAAGTAGAAAAAAAGGAACACTAACGAAATGATGGCACGAAAACTTACCCGTCAATGAGGGATGACAAGAGATCAACCACAAAACTTGCAAACCGCAACAACATGCCCAACAACTTGCAAAGTTGAAGAACAACAAACCAGTGAACAAGCAACTGCAATTGCAGGACCTCAACCTTGCAAAGTTGAATCAAACTAGAACAAGAAGCTCGGAATGAACCAACGAACAAGCATCAACCACTAAACCAGTGATGCTGGTGGGGAACAATTTTGCACAATTTCACTGTAAACAACACCATCAAAAAATATGGAATGAAACTGTACAATAAACATTTAAGGCTGCGAGACCTGTTAGGTAAACACCTAAGACTGTTAGAACCGTCGAAGAACGTCGTCTTGTGCAAACATTTAAGAAAGCCTACAACATGGCATGCCTGTTTACGTATGCAACAATGACGAAGATTCTTGAAGCACGCAAGAATAAAGAAAAAATCACACATAGTAATATGCTAGAGAATGTATTCTAAGGACAAAGTTTGGATATGCTAGCATATCAAACATTGGGATAAATTTAGCTAGCAGAAAATGCTAAGACAAACATTCGAACTAATGCTAGCATTAATCCACCTTCAAGCAATACATATGAAAAATATATGATTCAAAAAGATTGTATACGATAAAAAAGTTTGGATATGTTTTTTATTTTTTTTTGACAGAAATGGTTAATGGAACTTTGTATTAATAATAGTGGACATGCCACTGGGGTTCGATACATCGATAGAGATTGCTTGTAAACTGGAAAACATATGCCTAAATATCCTAACTCAGTACTAATTCGTGGACACAAAGATTATTTCAGCGAGCCTGAACGGCTTTGCGTCATTACATCACTTCTAGGTTGGAAGTTTTTTTTCTTCTTTGACATCGTTTTCCATTCATTGCTCTGGTCCGTGGATTGGCTTTTTGTCAGGCGTAAAGGGTCTTCCTTTTCAACTAAGTCTGCCCAGCTTGCGGTCGGGGGTTCTTGTTGGGTGGGAGACTTGGGAGTATCTTCTGCTTCCCCCTTAGCAAGGGATTTAATTTCGGCTTTAGCTTCTGCTTCTTCTGCTTCCCCCTTAGCAGGGGGTTTGATTTCAGCTTTAGCTTCTGCTTCTTCTTCCGCTTCCAGGGTCTTTCTTTTAGAACGCAGTTCCTTTGACACCTTCGTCCACCAGGTGGGCTTGGACGACCTTTTTTTCCTGGGCGGTTTCCCACAGTTACGGGCTAAGTGCCCCGTATCAAAGCAGTTCCTACACCTGAAACTGAGATTCTCATAGTCGAGTTTTTGGGTCCTTGAGTAGTCCTTGCCTTGGAGAATAATTTCAGCTGGGAAACCTTTGGAGAAATCCATTTCAACACAGATTCGGGTGAAGGTGGAGCGGGTTGGCTTGGAGTCCGGACTTCTGCAGAGGAACTTGCCGAGGCCATTGCCAATAGATTGAAGAGAATCATCCCCCCAGAAATGCAGGGGCAAATAAGGAAGTCTCACCCAGACTGGGGCTAAAGAGATACAATCCGTGGAGGGGTCGAAGGTACGGGTCCAAAGTTGCATGGATAGGCCTTCTCTGCCCCAGAACCACGACCCAGAGTTAAACACCTTGTCTCTGTCGCTTGTAGAATCGAAAACTACCACAAAAAACCCTTTTGCACAGGGGCAGGTAATGACTTCTCCATCTAAGAACGGGTACCATTCGGAGGAGAACTAGGAGAGTAGATCTGGAAGAGAGGGCCAAATCACATTAAACCTGCAAACTAGAGCATGCCTACTGTAATGGCGAGCATGAGTTAAGGCTTCCTGCGACACTGGAATGGAAACTGTCGGAGCTTCAGGGACTACTGCATGCAACCCGAAGGGGCGACCTTGATGAGAAGCAGCCTTCGGCACCAATGCATGCAAGCCGAAGAGAGACCCTTGGTGTGAAGCCACCTCTTTAAAGGAGAGGGTCGGCACTAGAGGGGGAAAATTTGAGGTTGCTGTCGATGGAGAACCAGGAGAAGTACCTGCAACAGAGGTCGGCCCGGACATGGAGGTCGTGGCCGAGGGAGGGAGGCCCACAACCATTTCCGCGGCTTACCAGGAGAGGCGCTACCATGCGCTGGAGACGAGGGGGCCACCATTGGAGCTTCTGCAGCTGCTGCGAAGGAGGGCGGAGGGGGGCAGGAGGCACCAGACCGACGGCCTGCGAGAGAGCCAGGAGCGCGGGAGCTCAACCAAAACCTAAAAAAAAGTTTCTCCCCCAATGTTAGTCGTGCGCCAAATGTAAAAAAAGTTTGGATATGTTACCATATAAAACATTGGGAATAGCGAAGTCGGCAATAAGACCTCCAATCTGTTATCCAATCAGATCATTACATATATGGTATTTTTTATTATATAAAAATCAATGTTTTTAGTTCTCTAGCTCCAACAATAGATATTATGCAAATATTTGTGGTCAAAGGACAAAACTAATATAAAGTCAACGAATTATCGATTGCTATAGTCCCTCTATGCCTACGGCAGGGACTAATAAGGCTTTACTACTAATTATTACTATACTTTATTTTCCTAATTATTATTATAATTTATTTTCCAATGTTGTAGTTATTATATAATTTTTTTTATAAATTAGATTATAGGATTCAGAAAAGTATGGTGTAAATTGATGCTTAGAAAAATTATATGTTTTACTACTAATTATTACTATAATTTATTTTTTATTTTTCAATGTTGTAGTGATTGTATAATTTTTTTATAAATTGGATTATAGGATTAATTAAGAAAAGCGATGTATAAATTGACATTATAAAAAAATATATATGAATGTAAATTGAAAGTTACTCATAATATTTAGTCAATGTAAATTTTGAATTTGGGTTTCAATGGGCCTCATTCTGCATGGCGACCCAAGTTCTAAACCTGTTGTTATCGGGAGGAGACACCAAAAAATTCATCCATTATAAGGGTTGGTGTGGTCCAAACAGAGTGTTATCCCCTAGTGATTTTGATGGCTTAGATGTCCTTGGGTCGTGGTTTCTCACCCACAGGCTAGTCTAACACTCTAGCAAACAAAAAAAACATCAAATTTTACATTATTCATGTCCAAATGAATTTGATTGAGATTGAGAACTTTTAAATCCCCGAATCATATTAATTAGATTATCTCAATTAATTCATATATGAGAAACTATGGATATCTCAATTAATTCATATATATATAATTCTAAATTTATAAATTTAGGAGTTTGTTAAATGGAAATAAATAAATTTAAGAGACTTTTAAATATGAAAAAAATGATATTCTATGAATTTATTTCTTTAATAAATAAAATAAAATATTTTGATTTGTTAATAATTGTTTTAATTAAATTCTCAAAACTTTTTAAAAATAAATAAAATAATAAATATTAATAAAATATAATATAAAATGTTAAATATTAATCATAAAATAAAAATATGTAAATATCATTTGTTTTAAGTAGAATAGTTAAATATTAACTATAAAAATGCCATATTAACATCATATTTCTTTAATTTTTTCCATTGTTTAAATTAAAAAGAGGTTTTGGGTTCATAACTCTAGTTGTGATGTGTCTCCTAGAATAAGAGGTAAATTTGCTTCTTGTTCAAATGTTGTGAAGTGGGAGCTCTAGTAGTCAAGATGCCCAATCATGCCAAGAATGAAGACCTATATCGACATGTTCAGAGGATTTGTTTTTTTGTGAGAAACACTTATTTAACACTAGACAAGTAGTTTGTTGTAGCTGTTAGACTATATGTGAAGACAATGTGAAGACAAGACAAAAACAAGCCTTACTATGTGAATGTGGAGAGTTTGTATGACATTGATACTTATGTTAGCTTTCAGATAAAGTGATTATACTAAGTTCACATTCTGAGTAAATCTTAGCCTCTTTCATAAAAATATCTCTAATTGCGATGTAATAGTTATCATAAAGTTTGAACTTAATTTGCTAAGCATTTACTAATTAGGAATTGAATTGTGTTATTATATGGTGAATTTCCAAATTGTGTGCAAACCTATACAAATCATATATTACAATATTTATCTCTATAAAGTGGTGAATGTTTTCTTGCAGAATTCAAATTCCATTTCGTTCACCAAGGGGATTTGGTTTATTTGGTTAATAAGAGCAATTAATGAATTATCATTATGCTTTGCAAAATTGAAATTCCATTTCAATTACCAAGGGAACTTGGTTTATTTGGTTGATAAGAGCAATTAATGAGTTATCATTATGTTTTGTAGAATTGAAATTTCATTTTATTTACCAAGAGAACTGTTGATGATTGAACAACATCGGGAAGACATTCTTTTATATATATATTACAAAGTATAAATAAATATATAATAAATATGTAGTTATTTATTATTCAAGGGACACATCCTTTCATGGATGGTCACCATATGTTCTATATTATATGGAACAACTATCATTGTAATAATATATTCACATACAATATCATCTCTTCTGAAAATTCGACATGGTATCAGAGCGGGACCAGGTTAACTCCCTCATAGGAGGGCTCAGAAAAATAAGAGAGATAGCTTGGCATGGTCCCTCTTCAGAGGGAGTGATGAGGTACATATGCATTGAGGGGTAGTGGATGTCCTAGAGACATGTTGTAGCTATTTGAGAGCTACCCACAGGCCTTGGATGCATTGATTGTGAAGTCATAGGGGTGCAGTGACGAGGTACATATGCATTGTGGGGTAGTGGATGTCTTGGGGACATGTTGTAGTTATTTGAGAGCTACCCACAGGCCTTGGATGCATTGGTTGTGAAGTCATAGGGGTGCACATGATGAGGTACAAATGCATTGCGAGGTAGTGGATATCATGGTGACATGTTGAAGCTATTTTAGAGCTACCCACAGGCCTTGGATGCATTGGTTGTGAATTCATGTTGTACTATGGATATTTGATGAGTCTAGAGTAAAGTTTGTATACTTCAGAGACAATCTTTGGCATGATGAAGAATGTCTCCCTCGTTGAGAGAGAGTGGATGTTTGAACAACATCGAGAAGACATTCTTCCATATATATATATATATATATGACATGATATTTATAATTCAAGGGATACATCCTTTCATGGATGGTCACCATATGTTCTATATATTTGGAACACTCATCATTGTAATAATATATTCACATACAATGTCATCTCTTATGAAAAGTCAAAAAGAACTTGGTTTATTGGGTTGATAAGAGAAATTAATGAGTTATCATTATGCTTTGTGTCATTAAGCATGGCTAGAAATTTATTAATATATCTCATTTTCCTTTAGATTTAGTCAAGAATACGTTGTTATGAAATTTATTAATATCTCTTATTCTCCTTCATATTTAGCCAAGAATATTGTGTTATGAAAGTGGTATAGAGAATATCTTTCATTTGCATATATATATAAAGTTCGAGTCTTTATTGGTAGGAATTTATGTATTCACAATATATAAAAGGGAATATATAAAAGGGAAGGGGATTAACTACAAAGTGCACTTTTGGTTCTTTCATAGTATAATTGTGTTGCTTGTATCACCATTTCTACTAAAATTGTAGGCGTGAGTGCATAAAGATGAAATTCAAAAGTGTGGTTGGTTTTACAACTTTGACCTTAATAACAAATGTCATTAAAGAAAGAAATTTTTGTGATACTAATTTTTTGTATAAATAACAAGAAGCTTTGTGTGGCCACTTAACTATGCATTTATGATATAGAAAACATGCTATGTGTTTTTATAAGAATAAAATTTCTTTTTAACCTCAAAATGATAAATTGCATAAAGGAACAAATGATGAGCTACTTGTAGATCATTGTTACTAATAATCGATGTATTATAAATGTTTAGCTCTAACAATATTAATTGTTTGTAGAATTGTTTGGAAAGTCTACAATCGTCATTTTAATTTTCCAACGTTTTGGATCATCAGTTGGATCCATCGTCGGGACAAGTAGTCGGGTAGGAGAAGAGGGATACCAAGCATATAAATATGTAAATAGCAAATACCAGGAACCTTAGAGAGATAAATGTGATTTGAAAATGAAAAAGGTTTGTGTGTACAAATTTGCAAGTGAAATAGTTATGTGATTTAGGCAATTGAATCAAGTTGCAAACACATAAAATTAATGAGTTTTTTTACTTAACATGAGCAACATAAACAGACATAAACAGACATAAACAACCATCATAAGCAATCACATAACACAACAAAATGATAAAGGAGTTCACCCCTCTCTTGGGCTACATCTCTTGGTCCAGCTTCTAATGGATCATTTTCATTAATGCTCAAAGTGTCAAAATCAATGCTTTACAATGCTAGGAATGAAAAATAGATGGCTTCAATGGCTCCAAAACGTTCAAAAACCCCTAGCTGGGCTCTTCCTGCACTTGGTTTGGCAAAAAACTGAGAAAAAAACACTTCCTGAAAGTTTCTCTCCAATAGCTTGTTGTACCTGCCCGCCAAAACACACTCTGTCAAAACTAAACCTGACTCAAAGTGTTTCTCATGCCAAAAACCCAACACGCGCACCATTTTGGATCGTGGGTGAAATTGTCGCATGGTTAGAGGGATAGGCGCCTCAATGGGCGGAGGGCGTGGTTGCGTGGCCCCCCATGTGGTCAAGCACCGACCTAAATTTCTGCACCCAACTAGCTATCTGTTAGAACCTCCGTGCCAATGGTCATGTGGAATGGTGGTAAGGTATAATGACTAGGGTTGGGGATAAGCCCCGACCCTTTGTCCGCTAGGATGAACCATTAATGAAACTTTAAATAAATGTGTTAAACAATATGGTTAAGCAACACGTGGTAGGCGGGTTGGTGGCCCTTCCTACGTGGAGATTCTACCATGCCGGAGGTCCCAGGTTCTACCCCCGCAGACTCCAACAAAAGTTTACACCAATAACCAACGACAGGGTGCCATGTGGCACATTTCCATTTGCCACCAAATGACATGTGTCAGTCGTGGATTAGTCCACATCAAACTACCAACTTAGCTTGCCAAATCATCACCTTGACACATCACATGTACGGTCCCCTTTCCACATCAACATTACGGTATGCATAGTCACCCTGTACGGACTGTGTATAGTCAACATTTTGCCTATTTGGAAAAGTGGACAAAACGCGATATCTCTCCCATATGATCTCCATTTGATCTCGTTCAAGTTGTGTTGGGATCTTGAGGACGATATCTAGGCAATGAATATGTTTTCGATCAATTCCAAGAACTTTGATTTTTGAGCATATTTTGATCCCTGGATCACTCCTCCCCATTGGGAAGCTTTTGGACCTCCAAAATACTACTTTCAGACAATCTGAATATGAGGGTACAATTCCCTCACCTTTCCAACCTCAATCCATCTAGCTTTGCTTGGATTTGTGCCTTTAAGACCAACACAAAGGTATTCCACATTCCCTCGTTTTGAAGTTCTCATCCTCCTGTCAAGGATTGTATCCTCATGCAATTCTGAAAGATATTCTGGCAAGAAGTCATCTATGGAAGGAATCTGAAAATGCTCTCTTTGATCATCAATCAAAGGAGGCTCATACAATCTCAAATTCTTAACAACTACATACATTTGCATATAAGGAGGCAAATCCAAATGGAAGGCATTGTTAACAATCTTTTCAAGATCTTGAAAGATCCATATCTAATTGGTTTCAGTTTTTTACCTTCTCCTTTAAGCCTCTCTTTGCTAATGTAAAGCCAAACTTCATCTTCAACTTGGAAACTGTGATCAACACGATGCTTTTCATGTCTTGTCTTGTTCTTGGCTTGGCTCTTTTCCAACTGTTCTTGTACAATTTGATGCACCAACTGAATTTGTTCAATGAACTTCTTTGCTCTATCAATGTCATAATGACCATCAATAGAAATGTCCTTCCCAAAGATAAAATCTAAAGGAAATTTTGGCAAATAACCAAAACATGCCTCAAATGGAGATGTTTGAGTCGAAGAGTGCTTATCCCAATTATAAGCATGATGAATGTAGTGTAGGTGCTCATCCCAAAGTTTAGGATGTTTGTTGCAATAACCACGAAGAAGATGTTCTATTGTTCTATTCACCACTTTTGTTTGACCATCAGTTTGTGGATGAAATGATGTGCTCCTTTTTATCTTGGTGTCCATGAGATCCCATAAGCTTGAACAAACGTTCCCAATAAATCGAGAATCTTGATCATAAATAATGGATTTGGGCAACCCAAAATGTACCCAAACATGTTGAAATAACATGTGTTGTTTGTTCAGTTGTAACCTGCTTCTTACAAGGCATACTCAAAATACACATTTTGCTGAAACGGTCAACCACAACATTAAGATAATCATGATTCTTTTTAGACATAGGTAGACCTCCTACAAAGTCCATGGAAATGTTTTCCCAAGGAAGAGAAGGAACTAGAAGTGGAGTATACAAACCCAACTTTCTATTGCTAGGATTACTTGTAGCACATAAAGAACATCCTCTTACATATCTTGAAACACTTTCATTCATTTTAGTCCAATAACAATACCTTTGCAAATTAGCCAATGTCATGCCTACACCAAAGTGGCCAGCAATAAGAGAAGAATGTGCTTCATGTTGATATTATGGTAGCTGCGGGAGGTATTTACCTCCACGTGTAAACCTGACAAGAATAGAATACTCCGGGAAACAAGAAGAAACCCTAATGAGTTGGCTAATAACCCTATAAGACATGTCGGCTCAAGAAGATAACTTGTATTAGGTTATTAGCCTCCAAGAGAAGAAGTCAGCCAAAAGAAATAATATATACTGAACAGACAGATACCTAGAATGAGAAGTCAGCCCAGGCAGTTAGCCAGAATTACTATAAATACAAGAGGCCAAACTTCATTCTGGCAGGCAGTCTTAGAATTGCAGAGTAACACTTGTGCGCACTGCAGTGCCCAGTTTTGTGCGCAAGTTTGGAGGAGAGCTTCCATTGCAGCTGTTGCAGCTAGCATATCACGTTTGGCTTGGACTATCTCTTGGTTAGGGTTTGGACTATCTGATTATCTCTTGTTGGTGTGCTATCCTTGGGGAAAGGAGCAATACCCTTTGTTTGGCTATCTAGCCTGGGGTTTTCTTTCGGAGTGATTCTCAGTCAAGGTTAAGGTGCTCGGAGGGTGGCTTTGGCCTATGGTTGGGTGACAATAGTGATATTGTCGATGGTAAAACAAGCACATCCATTCATATTCTAATAGGTTATGGGCCCACACCTCCTTCATTCATTCTAACCACTGGAAGGAAACATAGCCGTAAGGATATTAAGCTCGTTGAAGAACTGTCGCTAGGGTTTCTAGCAGGAGAAGTCACTATAGCACTATCGCTAGGGTTACTAGCAGGTGCAGTTGCATAAACCCTAATCCTCTTGTTGAGGCACCTTAAGTGAAGGGATTGACCTAATTTCTGGATAGATCAGTGTGCCCTAGCCTAGCACATCTCCTAGTACTCTCAGCAATCCAAGACATCAAGTTTGAGTTTTTGGTCAGATCTAGGGTTGACCAAGTCAAAGAAGTCATGACTTACTCTATGAAGTCAGAAAACAAGTTAGATGGAGCTTCTAACTTTAGAGAAAGGAAAACAAGGATTGACCTCATCCTTGCCAAGAATAAAGTGTTGGATATCATGAAATGAAAGATCGTGGAACCAAAGTTTGAAGAAGGAAAAGAGACGGAACCGCATAACATTGCAGTTATGGAGAAGTTCAAAGATGGTGACAACAATGCCATGAGTATCATAGTGGACTCTATAAAAGACCACTTGATACCCTACATCTCCCATCTTGACTCATCGAAGAAGATGTACGATGCCTTAACAAACCTCTTCTCAGTTAGAAACATTGGACAAATAATGAGTCTAAAGAATGAGCTCCGTGACATGAAGATGAATGATTATGATAGAATAACATCATACTTTGTGAGAATATCCCAGTTAAGAGATCAACTAAAAGCCATTGAAGAGATCATTTCAGAGAAGGAACTGGTAAACATAGTACTCAATAGTCTTCCCAAGACGTGGGATGCATTTGCCGCAAGCATGAACACAAGAAAGGAGTATCCTACATTTGAAGAATTTTGGACTTGTTGTGCTCAAGAAGAATCCAGGATCAGTGCAAAAGAGATACCCCAAAATAAGTACGATGATCAAGCCTTCACAACAAGATTCAATAATTTCAGGAACAAAAGGAAGTTTGGTTCAAGGAGGAAGACAAATCAAGAGAAAGATATTTCAGAAGTACAATGCTTCAATTGTCGAAAGTATGGTCACTACAAGAATCATTGTCCCGAGCTAAAGAAAAGGAAGGAGAAAAATGAAGCATCAGTTGCTGAAGAAAAGGAACCTACAAAGAAGACTAAGCAGGATGAAAGAGACTTCTTCTTCTGAAGGTAACAATACTCTTCTTAGTTCTTGTACATATCTTGTTTTCATATCTTGTATATCTATCTCTTAGAAGATAATATATTCCAAGAAGAACTATACTTATGGAAGAAGAACAAGATAAGGATTGCTATCATTATACAAGTCAAATAATACACATGAAAGGATGAAATACATCAAACAAATCATGTGGAAGCTATTAAAAGATAAGCCAAAATCAGAATCAATCCTGAAGAGACTTAGAAGAAGCAAAAGAAGTCAGCAATCAAGAGGAAATTGGAGAAAGACTTATAACACTTTGTAGAAGGGAATAATGATGCAGTTAGGAGCGTGGACTCTCCTAGATGGAGGGAGCCGATTATATACTTCCAAAAGAAAAACATGCACCCATACATGAAGCAAGGGTTAGGAGGGAGCTAATCCTATGATCCATTGAAGATGATGAAGTATATATCCATGGTAGTAGCCATGAAAGGTAGTACATGTTCAGTTTGACCTTAGAAGAAGTCTTCTTCAAAGAGAAGCCTTAAAGTATTCCTGGTTGTCCATCCAAATCCGTGATCCTATGATGAAAGGAAGAAGTGGAATATTTAGGGCATGGAATCTATAAGAAAATCCATGGACCCAAGAGATAAAGAAAAACATCAAGAAGAAGATGAAGATTCCAAGAAAGAAAGAGAAGCCAGAAAACGCAGTCATTGTATTAAGAATCACAAGATCACCAACCTGATATGAACTCAATAAAAGAAATCAAGTAGAGGAACTGAAATTTGTGATGAAGAACAATGTATATATACGCAAGCATTGCAATATCCAGAACTAGAGGTTCTCCCAGATGGAGGGAGAAGACTATGATGATTACTTGTTCCAATAAATCAAACATACCTCTACATGAGTCTTTATATATTCCGCATTATCTGTTGTTCCTGAGTTTATACTTTAAGGCTTTAAAGTATACTGTCAAGGCATCTGAAAAAATAGAGGGAGCTAAGAATAGAAAAAAGACTGATAAAAAGGTAAAGGCTATTGTCAGTTTCTCAACTTTCTCTGTCGAAATTCCCAGTTTTTCTGGATATTGATATCTCTCTCAATTGTTGCCCATGAACGTTCTAAGTCAACCCGGTTGTTTGTTGTTTGTAAAATAGTGTTAAATAAATTTAGAGCAATACTGGTTTGATCCAAGAGATCGGGATTGATGTTAGGCTGCCTTGCAACTGGTACTGTCATGAAGGAGGAAAGTAAAGGAGGATAAAGTTCTGTGTTTTCTTTTTAAGCTGATTATCTCTATTCCACGATGTAACGGGAATGATGTCAAAACACAAATAAATAGTATGACCAAATTGTAGGCCTTTTCTTGTATCCGAGTTAAATTTTAAAGAAAAGAAACATGCATGATATGGAGAAAAACATAAATCTATTAGCAAAGTGAGGCATCAATTTCAGAGGAATCTCACATTGTAACAACAAACTATGAAATGAGAAAAATATTAATGAAGCATATGATGTTGAAATCTAAACATCTACAGGTCTTGTATTTGTTGATAACGGATACAGAGGAAAAACTGTAAATGATTTCAAATAAAAAGAATAATAATTTCCATAGTAGAGGTCGTACTAAATTGTAGCTAAGCATTCATCAATTAAACATATATAATAAAGATAAGATGACAGGGAAACACATAACTCGGAAGTGACAAGATCTTGAATCTTGAATCTGCATTTCTATTAATCTAGAGTCTCTTCAAAATTACTTCGTCAAAAATGTTTTATCAGAGAGATCAAAAAGGCCCGTTTTAGTCTTCGTTCCCTGTATTTATACAATGGTCATCCATACTTGATGGTTAACAATCTCCTACTTTCTAGGAGAAAAATAGTTACAAAACTGCAACCTTAATCATTGCACGATTAACTTTTGTTTATCTATCATTCCAACAGTATGAGTTTCCAAACGATACTTCATTTCTTAGTCGAAGTCTCTCCCTCCTTTGATGCTACACATTCAATACATTTCTCCATAAAATGGACAAAGTTTCTAGGAGGTGTTGGAAGATCTTTAGCCTCAAACAGATAAAACTTTCTTTGTACCTTTGGGAACCGGTCTTCAAAACCTTGGTCAGAAAACTTGATCACTTGCAATTTTAAACTAGGCTGTACCAACCATCTATTTATTAGGTTGGCATCGATTTCCTTCAATTGTAAAATTTCAATTTGAATCTTCTTCAAACCTTCTTTGCAGTCCAACTGTTTTTTTTCAATGTTTATCTACCCCAGTGACTCAGAGCAATCATTTTTTTCAATGCCTAATGCTTGTTTATCCAAAGAATCATAGATTCCTTCACAATCATCTTTGATTTCTTTGACTATATTCTTGCTCTCAGACATATTTGTTTCCCATACCTTCAGCATGATGTCTCCTTTTATTTGTTCTGTGACAGAGAGCTTTAGATTTTTCGTCGCCTCTGTATTCCCTAAACATGCAACCATTTTCTGGAAAGTATTCCTTATTGCTTTAGCTTCCTTTTCTAGTAAAATAATATTATCAAGAGATTTTCTTACCTCTTGAAAGTAATTCTGGATGATCCCTATTTTGGATATCGGTCTCTGTTGCTCGGCTTCTATCTTTGTATGCATTTCCAGCAAGAGGGTCTGGAAATCCTTTACATCTATAACCCGACCTTCCATCAAATTTAACTTAGACCGTAACTGTTCTACATGCTCCTTTTGCTGAGAAACCTGCACCTGACTTTCTTGTATCCTCTGGTTCATTTCATCCAGGCTTGATTTGAGTGATTGAATTTCTAGCCTTTCAACAACCCTGGTCTGCTCCAAGCTTTTACTCACCTCTTCTCTGATGTTCTTCTCAGCATTCTTTAATTGATCCTGTAATTGAGCTATCATGTTATTACTCTTCTTTATCCTTGTTCTCATGTTTCCCACGGTAAAAAAATTTGTTGTTTCCATGGATCCCATGGAACCTGCTATCTCTATAGCGAAATCCTCCTCCTCCAAATTCTGTCCATATAGCAAGACTTTATGATTTTTTACCATACCCCCCTCCTTCATATACATCTCTTGTTTCAAGACAACCTTCCTCTTTCTGCTGAAAAAATAATTAGTAGGAGGAATCTCATATATGGAGATAGAGGTGAGGTCATCAACAAATATGGCTCCTGTCTGTGGCAATCCAAAGGCGGACTGTAAGGGGGTTAAGGAAGCTATGGGACTTCCTAGCTCTGTAGATCCTTTCCCTTCTATTGACTTAGGCGTATTGACATCAACAACAGGTGATGAAGGGTGAGTAAGCTTACTGGACTTGGGAGGTATCTCGGACCTCCTCTATGCTTCTGTCTCTGGTTTTTTCATCTGTAAGGCCTCTTTATTTTGTGGGGGGCTTTCAGTATCCTATGGGAATTTTTTAGGATTGCCCTTCTCCTGTGCTTCCGATTCAAATCCCGGGGGAGTATTTTCTTGTTCCTACGGGAAGGGTGATTGCTTCTCCTTGCAGTACTTTGGGCAGACCACTCTGTCTATGCTTCTGAAAGGTCCGAAAACTAGCTTGCAAGTCAGACGACAGTGTCTGTACTCGTTCTAACACCTCTTTATAAGTCTTAGTCCCTTTGAACATGTCATCCCAAGGGGAATCCTCATGTTCATATGCTTTCATATTGCAGTGGGCCATGTGTTTCCCCACTAACTGGTAAGGATCATGCTTCCTATCCTTGAGGTCTACCAATTTGACCTCCTCCAATGCTGTCGCTTCAACCTTGGAATGACCCAAGTTGAGAATTGAAAATTTTCCAATCTGAACGGGAAAAACAGGCCAAGATTTCTTTTGAGATGTATTTAATTCTATCCCAATTCCACCTGTTACTATTTGATAAGCTAACTCCATGCACACTAGTCTGTCAGGGAGGAATTTTGGGAGCGCATGTGGAGGAATCAAACATCCGAAAACTCTAATGTAGGAGAAGTTTTCCTCTATAAACCAATCAGCAATTGCCCGAAGGCTCCCTATGACCAACTCTGNTCATACAATGAATCCTTGGCATTTTCTTCCCAAAGTTTAGAATGATATTCATGAATAGGCTCCGGGTAAGTCGGATTCCAACTCCAATTCATCAAAGGGAAAGGAGTTGAGAAGCATATAGCATCCATGATGTATGCGGACATATAAAAGGCTATTGGTTGGCCTTTTGATCTTGCAGTCTGGTATTCCATAACCTCTCTCGCTATGTTATCAGATAAAATCTTATCCCAATTGAAGTTGTAACCTTCTGCGGCCTCATGCAAAAGAGGTACCCATTCCGTTGGGAAGTGGGTAGGATTTTTCTTACTAAAAAGCCTACATAACATCATCACCACATAAACCATATACTTGTTTAAAGATGTTGTGGCATAAACACCATGTGTGTCGGCCCTGAATTTTGCTTCGTTTCTCCACCAGCCTTTTATTATGTTAGGATACGTTTGGTCTGACTCAAAACATTCTTTCCTATGAAACTCACTGACGAAATCTTTATTATAAATGTATTTGGGATAGGAAGACAATTTATACATTACTTGTATATGTTCTGGTCTAAAGGAGTCGATGACGACCCTTCGTCTGTCCAGAATGCTCCTCATCTGCACGTCCACTCGCTCTAAGGCCCAACTGATCATGTCGTTGTAAGTCAGGAGTCGTGGTCGCGCAACCACCTTGTGAAGTTCAGACTCCACTATATCCCGGAGTTTGTTGTCGGCATCATGGGGGAAGTTCTTAATTTCATAATCGAGAGTTTCAAAAATCTGCCTCCAGGATTTTATGGAATCAATAGCATACGGTATTGTATCAGATACAACATCTTCGTCTGGACTCGAGACCTCTGCAACTTCCTCGTTTTTATTGGTGGCCTTCTTGGGTGCCATGGTGGTTATACTGGACCAGAAACCTGTTTACAAAGAAAAGTGTATAAAACTGGACAAATGTGACTCGCTACAGAGATAAAGGTTAAGAATGAACTTCAACACACAGGACCTTTATTAATCTCTAAATTTGTGTTGTTGTGAGCGTACTGATACCATCGATGAAAAATAAATGCTTTAATTTGAAAGATATGCTTAGAGATACGAACTCACGTCAAAAATATTTGCATTTACCTGTTATTAATATTGTCGTATATCAGCAATTTCGAAACTGAAAACCTGAAAATCACTGCCTTCCTTAATTCTTGAAAAGCGAAAAGCAGCTTAGTCATCATTAATCGTGTTTTGAAAACAACTTAATCTTTTAATCTTAGGGTTTGTTTAAAGAAAACGTGATTTTGCATTTCGGAACTTCGGGGATCCTGCCGTCAGGGGATATGTCACAAGTAAACTTTGGATCACGAAATTGCAATGGGATTAGCGAGGCGCTAATAAACAAAAAAAACTTTAATTAATCATGATTAGTGGACAATTGCTTTTTGTAAAATCGAGGACCAGTAGTTCGAAGGAGAAGAGTTTGAAAACGCTTTAGCAAAGAGAAAACCAAATCACGGAAGACTAAAGGAGAGATAATCGTGTTTAGGGATTTGATTAATTACAAATTAAAGAGTGCTTTTGTGGTAAACAACAGGAAAAAGTAATGTTCATTTCTTCCCCCTTTTTACTTTATATTTCTTAATATTTTGAAATGGCTTCGGGATTTCAGCGCCGGGAAAAAGGGATAGTTGAAGATCACACCTCGAGAAGAACTGAATTTCGAAACCTGAAAAGGAACGGGTGATTCTGACTCCTTTCTATTTTGGACTAAGGGCAGCTCCATGGCTCAGGAAAAGATGAAGATTCATTTTTAAAGGGTGGACAAATTTAATCTTCGTGTCAACATTAGGCTCCATCTAAGGATCTCGTTTTCTTGTGGGACGAGAAGAACATGTAGACCAAGTGCCTTCATTGGGTAATGGAGTCAAAGATTTGGCTCAGTGAGACAAATAAGGAGAAAAAACTAAACAAGATTAGGGTCTCAACGTCAACCTTGAAAACTCTACAAAAACAAAAATTCTGACTATCCCGAGCCAGGTTTTCAACAGATTTCTTATCTTAAAGCTGACCTCAAAACTGTGTAAGATAATCAAAACCCAATTAATCAATCTTATCAGGATTTTCGTGATTCTGTTTGCATCAAGGCAAGTATTTACGCTGTGTCCAATAAGGAGATATTAGAAACCTATGATAGAATCCAGCTGAAAAGAAGATAAATTACCAGAGTATCTTTTAACTCACGTATAATAGCTTTTATCAGATATGAGGATATTGCTTCACTGCCAGCGAGCCTGTTCAGTACCCCGGTGAAGTTATCCGACTTTCCACATTGAATTTCATTTCACCACTTCATTTTTTGCAAGCATATAAATGTTGAGATGAGGGCAATCAATAAGTATGAATTTCCTTTCTTCATCTCTTTGAACTAGATGGGGGCAATCAATATTGAATTTCCTTTCACCATCTGTCCGTATAATTTTTTTTTATTTTTTTTTAGATCTGAAGTGGGGGAAATCAATGAGTATGCAATACATTTGGGAAGATATCTGTTTGAAAAAGGATCAAATTCTTTAAACTCATTTAAATCACTCTAGGTCAATCTTCTCACCTGCCTTCAAAAATCAAGGGTTTCAGAGGACTTCTTAATGAAAACTTTTTGACCTTTAGTCTAGGGAAATTCCTTGAGCAAAACCAATAAGTTATTCCTGTTAGGATAAATAATAAGGTTAGTATTAACCTAGACATGTTTACGATCCAGCCAGAGTCAAAAAAAGAAAAACACAACCTGTCTTTCTTGAAAATATGTTCGAGAGTTTCCAATGACTGAAGCGAGACCCCTCCGTTCTCAGGAAATTTCATTGATTATACGTCTATAATCAGGTGATAAAAGGCTTTACTGTGGCCAAGGAGGAGGGTAAAGGGGTTTAGGCAAGATTTTGTACATATGGTTGTTCTTAGAGAGAGATTTTTTTATTTTTTATTTTTTTAAACAACGATGATTTATTTATTGTACTTTTCAGAGTTTTTATCTGGAATTTAAAAAAAAATGGGATTTCATACCTTTATGAGCTCTTATATTGCCAGTCCAAAGATTATTCGTTCATTACCTTTTTCATTGTGAGAGGCTTGATATGAGTACCTGCGCATTTCGGGACTTTCAGTACCTCAAGTCCGTTGTCTCGCGATAAAATTTTCCTGCGAATAACATAACAGTACAGTTCTTAGGAAATGACATGAAAGAAGCTTTTGTTTATTTTATTTTATATGCATGTTTTAATATATATATATATATATATATATATATAATTTTATTTTTATTTACAAAAAGAATGAAAACAAACCGTTATATACAATGATAATTTAGAAACACATTATTGCATGAAGTGTTTGAGATGTCGCCCATTTACAGGGGCATTAAGAATGTCTCCATCCAGGTTTTCTAATAACCAAGCATTTTTCCCTTCCAAGGCCGAAATTTTGTATGGACCGGACCAGATTGGATCGGATTTGCCATGTTTTCCAACATCTTCCTTTCTAGCTTCCCATTTTAAGACCAAGTCTCCAAGGAGAAATTCTCTATCTTTCACTTTCTGATCGAATAAGGCTTTCATTTTGTCCTGATACCTTTGCAACATTTCATTTACTTCGGCCCTATTTTGTTGGACCTCGACCAACTAGTTTATTCTCCTGGTAACGTCATTAGGCTCTTCATTGGAATCTTTGTTGGACATCTGAGAGGGGGGGGTGAATCAGTTGTTACTGTGCTTAAACAATTTTGGTTCTTTTAAACTCTTTGTAGAGACACTAAATGATGATCACAATAATGTAGAGAAATAAACAATGGTACTTTCAGCATCATTCACATATATGAGAAAAACAGAGACAGATATTTCCCGAGGAAACCCATGCAGGGTAAAAACTTCTTTTTCTTTATATGATAAGTAATGGTTAGAAACTTTACAGTATCATACATATGAGCACCAACTCATAGTGAGGCTACAACCTTAGTTTTGCAAGCTACAACTTGCTGAGAGCAGCAACTCTCTGTTTTCTCTAGCACCCACTAGAAGGAAGCACCAACTCCCTGGTTTCTCTAGCACCAACTAGAAGGAAGCACCAACTCCCTAGTTTCTCTAGCACCAACTAGAAGGAAGCACCAACTCCCTGTGTTCAAGCACCCACCTGAACCTTTGAGGACACCAGTCCTCC
>ML787176.1:672474-713039 GCA_009831015.1 Picea engelmannii
TATTGATGAAGGGCCCTACTCCTATCGTGTCACCTTCTGTGTCGTTCTCCACATGACCATCCGACAAGGCTCGGCTCCTCCTTGTCTTCTGACATCTATCCATCTCTCGCTAAAGTGACCAAGGGCTGTGACCATAGCCTTATGCATAAGGTTCTTTCGCAATTTCGCATTTTGCGAGTCTGGAGATGAGGCATCTCGACTCTCCAAGTCGCGATCCCCGATACCCCGAAACTGCGTGGGATCAACGGTCCCGATTAACGCTTGGTCTGACGGCTCAGATCATTTCGCGATTTCGCATATCGCGAAATCGACATTCCTGATGTCGAGTGGTTTTGTCACTTCAAAGTCCCAATCCCCGATGCCTCTCCATTGACTGGAATCAACGGTTCAGATTCAACCTTAATCTAACGGCTCAGATTACCTCGCGATTTCATATATCGCGAAATCGGGGTTTCTGATGTCAATAATCTTTGTCATGTCCAACTCCCGATCCCCAAAACTTCGATATGGTGTCCATCTGCTGACGTCACACGTGGATTGACATGTGTTGAGTATTGCCACGTGTCACTCTGATTCATGACTTACATGTTCCTGAACTGTTGAATCAGTTTGACACTTGTCATTACCTGATTGTGCCACATGTCCCTAGCTGACGTGAGTTGGGTCGACGGTCTAGATCACATCCTCAATTCAATGGCTGTAATTGCATCGCGATATCGCATATCGTGAAATCGGGATTCTTGAGGTCAAGTGATTTTTTCATTTCAAAATCGCGATTCGCGAAACTCCGATGTGGAGTTTGATCAACGATTCAGATCAACCTAGATCTCGACGGCTCAAATTAGATCGCGACTTTTCACATCGCGATTACTCCCACTTCTCCTTGTACTTTAAAAAGCGTGCAGGTTATCCTTGATCTGATGATGTTCGGGTCTTTGCGCTCAGATCTAATGCCGGAGATCTATCCTCCTCTTCAGCGCGTGCTCTTCTTGTTTTTATTCAGATCTAACGACCATCATGCTGTCGGGAATTTTGGATGGGATCCAACGATCAGCGACGCTTCTCCTCCTAGCTTACACATCCTTCTTACTTGGAAGAATTTCGACTATGCGTTAATTCCTCCTGAGCCTACGTTGTTCCTGTTTGTCCATCGATGCACATTCTGATCCTGCCATCTTCACTGTTGTACTTGCCATCAATGACAAGCATACGCTACCTGTTAAGCATTTGCCAACAATCTTGTCAGAGTTTCATTACTGGCAAAGCAAGATTTATTGGCAAAACGACATCAGTGCCATATACCATCTGGAAAGGGGAAATCCCAATTGATCTTTTGGTACTTATTCTATTGGCCCATAAAGCATATTTTAAATGGGTATGCCACGCTTTTTTGTTTTCAGTCAAATTTTTTTTTATCATGATAATCCGGCTTTTGTTGGATGATTCAGCCAGACCATTTCCTTGTGGGTAGTAAGTTGTGGAGTTCCCTAGTATGATGTTATATTTTTGACAAAAATTTATCATGGCCATCGATTTAAATGCCTGCGCGTTGTCAGTGACTAATTTTCGAGGGCAACCAAATCTGGATAAGATATTATCTTTTAAGAAACCAATTACTACTGAGTCTGTTGCATTCCTTGTGGGGATAGCTTCTGTAACCCACTTAGTGAAATAATCAGTAGCAATTAGGATCCATTTGTGTTGCGCACTGGAGTGTGGATGAATTTCTCCGATGAAATCAAGTCCCCATTGCTAAAACGGGGCTTCGGTTTTAACTGAAATTAGGGGTAAAGCTGGGACTCTCTGTTTGCCTGTGAACAACTAGCATGGGACGCAATTTCAAACTTTAGTGTTCACTTCTGTGAACAATTTGGGCCAGTAGTATCCGGCTCTTAAGATTTTATACGTTGTTTCTCGCCAAGCATGATGTCCTCCACGTACTCCGACATGGAATTCATCTATAACCCCTTCTGTTTCAGTCTCAACTAAGAACCTCAGTAGAAAACCCAAGGGATATTTCCAAAACAACTTAGCATCTATGATACAGTACTTTACAACATGTAACTTTAGCATCCTAGTTTTTGATGGGGTTAACTCACTAGGACATTGAAGCATGAGTAGGTAATGGACAATGTCGTGATACCAAGATGAAGCCAAAAACTTATCTTGGATTTTGGTTGTAGGTACAATGATATCAAGCTCGTCTATTTCCAGGAATCTCTCATCCTCTTGCAGCCAATTTATCCCAAGCGCTTTTAAATTTGATTCGGCAAGCAATTTGGCTAAACCTTGACCTTTGATAATGTTAGTTGGCTTGACTTCTAGATCAAACTCCTGGATCTTAGCTGACCACCTGCCTCTTCTTCCATCGTTGTCTGGTTGCACCAGGATGTCTTTAACAGAGCTAGAGGGTACATAGGCTATGATATTTGAATGTAACACATAAGTTCTGAAAGCCTTCAGATCTTTCACCATTGTGTAGGCCTGTTTCTCCATTATATCATATTTCAACTCAACATCTCTGAGGCTTTTGCTAAAAAACGCAATAGGCCACTCAAAACTTTCTTCGTTTTTTTGTAACAAGACAACTGCAATGGTATGTTCTGAGGCAAAAGAAAAAATCAAAAACTCTTTCGTGTAATCTGGACTTGCTAAGACCGGTGCTTCACTTATTACTTTATTGATGCATTGAAATGACACTTTGGCTTCGCTAGTCCATCTCACCTCGGTGTCCGTTTTGAGCATATCTTTTATCAATTTCACAATCTCAGCAAAGTTAGGAATGAATCTCCTCAAGAAATTTATTTTTCCTAAAAAAGACTGGATTTCTTTTACATTTCTAGGAAAAATTATAGTGTCTATTACTTCAACCCTTTTTGGATCGATTTTAATTCCTTCTTTAGACACGATATGGCCCAAGAGCTTACCTTCTTGCATCACGAAATGAGATTTCTTGGGGTTGAGTGACAAACCAAATTTTCGGCATTTCTCAAAGGTTTGCCTAAGGTGCATTAAATGTTCGGCATCAGATTTGGAGAACACGGTTAGGTCGTCAAGATAGATAACAACAAATTTATCCCTTTCACCCATGAAAGCGATATCCATGGCCCACTGAAAAGTAGCCCCTGCATTCATCAAACCAAAGGGCATTTTATCGTACATAAAAGTACCCCACGGGGTAGTGAAAGCAGTCTTTTATTTATCGTCTTGATGCACTGCGATATGATTGTAACCTGAAAACCCATCAATCATAGACATTCGGTTATCTCCAACTACTTTTTCTAAGACATGATCCATCTTAGGCAATGGGTAATTATCTTTGAGTGATGATCAATTCAAGTTTCTGAAATCGACGCATAGTTTGATCTCATCGTTTTTCTTTCTTACTGGGACCAAGTTGGCTACCCACTCAGATTATCTCAGTGGAACTATGATTTTAGCATCCAGGAGTTTTTTTACTTCTTTTTCTATCACCGGTAACAGGATAGGGTTAATCTTCCTGAGTTTCTGTCTAAAAGGTTTGACGCCTGGTTTTAGTGGGATTTTATGTTCCATGATGGTTGTATCATAAGCTCTCAACTCGTCATAAGACCAGGCAAAAACATCTTTGTATTTTCTAAGCAACTCAGCATATTTACTCTTGATTTCGAGAGACAAGTATCTGGACACTTTCACTAGTCTGGGACTCTCATCAGAACCTATATTGCAATCTTCGACTTCCTCTGGCTAAGGTTGTAAGGTAGTCTTCAAAGGGATGTCATCATGACTAAAAATCCTTTCTAAGGGAATCAGGCTCTTGGGTATCTGATTATTTTTTAAAACCAACATCCGGTGATTTGTGATTTTATCCTGGAACTCTTGGGGGTCCTCCCCTTCCTGCATGATCCAAATAGGATCATTTTGGTTCTCTTGGTTAGCATGGGTTTCGGCGAACTCGTCTATCGTTTCTAGAAATTTTTGGAGTTTTTCATCATCCTCAAAGACTTGCCAATGTTGTATGTTATTGGGTATGGAAGGTCTATGTCTCATTTGTATATGATATTTAAGTTTGAAAGCAGTGGGAGGTGCGAAAGTCGAAGCTTCTTTGGCTAAAGCATCCACCTGCTGATTTTCGGCTCTCGGGATGAAATGAACATTAACAGAGGAGAATTTTTTTTTGATTAGGTCCCAAACACAATTTCGATATGTCCTTAACCTAGGATGTTTGGTCTAATACTGGTGATTAACCCGTCTCACGATCAACTCTGCGTCACCAAAAACTTCCAAGTTTTTAATTTTCATTTTCCTAGCGGCCTCTAACCCTAACACTAGAACTTCGTACTCACATATGTTATTGGTGTGGTCTATGTTCCATTGAAGCCTATAAGAGAAAGGGATAACGAATTGGTTATCAGGTGCCACGAAAATTACTCCAGCCCCAGCTCCAAGATAAGATGAGGCACCGTCAAAAAACATTTTCCAAACACCAGTGTTATACACATCCTGTTCTATTTGTTCTTTTTCTTTTTTTATTTTCTGTACAATTTTCTTCTATACACGCATCCACATCATCATCTACAGATAAAATACAATTACCTAAATCCTAATCAACAATATATACAGGATAATCATTTGGGCTGAGAGGATCATTGACCATAAATGCTAACCTGGTTTCCCTGTACAGCCGCGTGAACTGCCCCCCGAAAACTAGAATTGTTATGTACGTCATATCAAGTTGAAGGGAACCTCCAAGTTTAGCACCCCAAGTTCGGGACAAGATCATACCATATTTGGGGGCTATATATGCGACAACTACATCCATTAAAACACTTTTTGAAGGTACTTGTACAAGGTTTACAACTAAGTCCTTTGTCATACCTATACACTTGACTTTTCTCGAATCGAAAAAATATAAATCTCCATAAGGCTTGGTGATTTCAAGGCCGAGTCTATCCATGATTACTTTAGGCATCACATTGTGAGATGCCCCAGAATCTAACATGCAGTTATGGAGCAAATGGTCAAGAACAGTCAAAGTAATGTAGAAAGGGGCAACAGTGTCTTTGGCACCTTCGAAGTGTGGGCCAAAAATTATGTTAGTTTTTTCATCCTCTAAGTTTATAACATCGACCTGACTTTCATTTTCTGAAAAATTAATCATTTTAGCAATTTGTTTTTGGTATATCGGGTTTTTAGCCAATTCTACAAGAGCAATAGGAATTTCGATCTTATTGATTTCATTTTCTAGGTTGAAACTTCCAATGGTTTTGTCGATTTCCATGTTTTGAACCTCCGACCCTTTCTTTTCAGATTTCCTTGGTTGAGGGGCCTTTGTTTTGGTAACAGGGGTATCTAGTTTTTGCATGCTCAAGGGTGTCATTTCCGCTGTCTTTGTTTTAGTAAACTGGATGTTAGTGGCCTTAGTCCCTTCAGCCTGTTTCTCAGTGCTTTTTGAAACTGGTTCATCAATTTCAAACCTCGGCAGTATTTTTTAACTGGAACAGTTGCGAAAACCCTGTTTCTAGGTCTCAGGTTGTATTTATGGTGAAGTTCAGCCATTATCCCATCCGCTATTCCCTGATAGGTCAAATCTTCTGAAACATTGCCATTCTTGCTACTCTCAGTCCGATACTCTGTAGTCAAAGACTTTTCATAATCGTGTCTTGTTATGTAAGGTTGTAGGCAGTCATCACCAAGATTGTTCATCTCCTCTTCTAACTCCTCGAAATCCTCCAAGTCTTGTCCTCCTACAAAGTTTTCACTTTTAAAAGGAGTTTGGATCTTTTGATCTTCATTCTTAATTTGTTTTTGGTGGTTTTGAGGGTTAGGGTTATTTCTGAACTCCTTTCTAGGGTAATGTTCATTCTTAGCTTGTTCTAGTTCCATTCTCGATATTTTGTTTGACAGTTCTTTGATGATTCTCTCCATATCGTCCATTTTGTCCTCTGAAGATATTCATGATCCAGAGGGTGCTCCTTGCTCCCTGTATCTCTTGATTTCTTTGTTTCCCGTATCAAATTTAGCTTTCAGCTTTCCTGATTCCATCATATTAGATTCGATTTCGAGGGCATCATCTTGCATCTTGGTAAGATCTACTGATCTTCTCTCTCTTAATAACAGAGCGAAGTTGAGGTCAAAATCTCCAGCGAAAGTCACTTTCGCTGCAGGTTGTGAGGGCTTGACCTCAGTTGGGATCTTATTGTACAATTTGTTAAACCATTCTGTAAACTCAAGGACCAATTCAAAGTTTTTCTTTCGAAGAGATCTAAATTCGGACATATAATAAAGATGGTCTCTCCGTTCACCCCATTATCTGATAAAAGCATTTTCAAGTTCATCATATAACGGTATAGACCTGGCGGCTAGGCCTCGAAACCAGGTTCTTACTTTCCCTTCAAAAATTTGAACCAAGAGTCTGGAGTAAACATCTTCATGTTCCAATCCAAGAATGTCAACGAATTGATCGAAAAAAATTGTGTGTTCGGTTGTTGTCAAGTCGCCTTCTCCCATGAACTTAGGCAGGTTTTTCATGTAATTTTATGGTAAATCATAGAGAGGGACTGGTCGAACCAGAGGGGCGTATATTGCAGCAAATTTTGCAAATATCCAAAGAGGTGGTGCTTGGTTGCCCGCTCCTCCTTGACCACCTGCGGCAGCACCTCCAGCCCCACCTCCTACAACCGCGACCATTATGGAGTTAACGGTTAAAGTCTAGGGGTTGTAAGGACGGGTTTCAAGAAACTGATTATCGAAGGGGAAGAAACTTGATAAAGAAGAGCTTGGGGAATGTGGACTGGTTCCTTCAGAACCACAGGGTGAGAATACAAGAGAATCAACAGAAGTTGAGTCAAGATATATAGGATAATTGTTTGAGTTTTGAGATGTAGGAAACCAAACTTCGAGAAGGGAGGGAGAATGATTCGCTACAGAAAGTGAGGTAGCTCTTTGTTTTCTATCAGTGTGGGAAAAGGCTGAGAAATCTTTGGTCTCAAAGACCAGAAGAACCAGATCTGATTCAGGGGGTGTGACTTTATCAATGGGGTATTTCCCGTAAAGGGGTGGAATAATTGATTCACCACGTTGATCTTCTGAGTCGGACTGTGTAAAATTAGGTCAAATTTTTTTATTTGTGGATGAGACAGACTGGCGGAAGTATCTTCTTGATTTTAGAATTTTTTCGGGGTTCGAAAAAGGTGAAATATGCTTGTTGTCTGGATTCTTTCTTGTGTTTTTCTGGTTAAGAGCTAGCTTAAACAATGTGGAGTTGCCAAGTGAAAGACAAAGGTAGCCTTAGAAGGTTTTCAAACTTTGTTCACTATCAAAGAAAGAAAGCGTCAATGTCGTTCTCCCGAGGGAAAAAACTTTGTTTCTCTGTTCCCCGCCAATGGTGCCAAAAAGATGTTGTTCCTGAGTTTATACTTTAAGTCTTTAAAGTATACTGTCAAGGCATATGAAAAAATAGAGGGAGATAAAAATAGAAAAAAGACTGATAAAAAGGTAAAGGCTATTGTTGGTTTCTCAACTGTCTCTGTTGAAATTCCCAGTTTTCCTGGATACTAATATCTCTCTCAATTGTTGCCCATGAACGTTCTAAGTCAACCGGGTTGTTTGTTGTCTGTAAAATTAGAGCAATACTGGTTTGATCCGAGAGACTGGGCTCGATGTTAGGCTGCCTTGCAACTGGTACTATCATGAAGGAGGAAAGTAAAGGAGGATAAAGTTCTGTGTTTTCTTTTTAGGCTAATTATCTCTATTCCACAATGTAACAAGAATGATGTCAAAACACAAATAAATAGTATGACCAAATTGTAGGCCTTTTCTTGTATCTGAGTTAAATTTTAAAGGAAAGAAACATGCATGATATGGAGAAAAACATAAAGCTATTAGCAAAGTGAGGCATCAATTTCAGAGGAATCTCACATTGTAACAGAAGACTATGAAATGAGAAAAATATTAATGAAGCATATGATGTTGAAATATAAACATCTACATGTCTTGTATCTGTTGATAACAGATACAGAGGAAAAACTGTAAATGATTTGAAATAACAAGAATAAAAATTTCCATAGTAGAGGTCATACTAAATTGTAGCTAAGCATTCATCAATTAAACACATATAAGAAAGATGACATGACAGGGAAACACATAACTCAGAAGTGACGAAATCTGGAATCTTCAATCTGCATTTCTATTAATTTAGAGTCTTCAAAATTACTTCGTCAAAAATGTTTTTTCAGAGAGATAAAAAAGCCCCGTTTTAGTATTTGTTCCCTGTATTTATACAATGGTCATCCATACTTGACGGTTAACAATCTCCTACTTTCTAGGAGAAAAATAGTTACAAAAATGTAACCTTAATCGTTGCACGATTAACTTTTGTTTATCTATCATTCCAACAGTATGATTTTCCAAACGATACTTCATTCCTTAGTCAAAGTCTCTCCCTCCTTTGATGCTACACATTCAATACATTTCTCCAGAAAATGGACAAAGTTTCTAGGACGTGTTCGAAGATCTTTAGCCTTAAACAAATAAAACTTTCTTTGTACCTTTGGGAACCGGTCTTCAAAACCTTGGTCGAAAAACTTGATCACTTGCAATTTTAAACTGGGCTATACCAACCATATGTTTATTAGGTTGGCATCGATTTCCTTCAATTGTAAAATTTCAATCTGAATCTTCTTCAAACCTTCTTTGCAGTCCAACTATTGTTTTTCAATGTTTATCTGCCCCAGTGACTCGAAGCAGTCATTTTTTTCAATGCCTAATGCTTGTTTATCCAAAGAATCGTAGATTCCTTCACAATCATCTTTGATTTCTTTGACTATCTTCTTGCTCTCAGACATATTTGTTTCCCATACCTTCAACATGATGTCTCCTTTTATTTGTTCCATGACAGAGAGATTTAGATTTTTCGTCGCCTCTTTATTCCCTGAACATGCAACTGCTTTCTGGAAAGTATTCCTTGTTTCTTTAGTTTCCTTTTCTAGTAAAATAATATTATCAAGAGATTTTCTTACCTCTTGAAAGTAATTATGGATGATCCCTATTTTGGAGATCAGTCTCTGTTGCTCGACTTCTATCTTTGTATGGGTTTCCAGCGAGAGGGTCTAGAAATCCTTTACATCTATAACCCGGCCTTCCATCAAATTTAACTTAGCCTGTAACTGTTCTGCATGCTCCTTTTGCCGAGAAACCTGCACCTGACTTGCTTGTATCTTCTGGTTCATTTCGTCCAATCTTGATTTGAGTGATTTAATTTCTAGCCTTTCGACAGCCCTGGTCTACTCCAAGATTTTACTCACCTCTTCTCTGATGTTCTTCTTAGCATTCTTTAAATGATCATGTAATTGAGCTATCATGTTATTACTCTTCTTTATCCTCGTTCTCATGTTTCCTACAATAAAAACGTTTTTTTTTGCCATGGCTCCCATGGAACCTGCTATCTTTGTAGTGAAATCCTCCTCCTCCAAATTCTGTCCATCTAGTAAGACTTTATGCTTTTTTACCATACCCCCCTCCTTCATATACATCTCTTGTTTCAGGACAGCCTTCCTCTTTCTTTTGAAAAAATAATCAACAGGAGGAATCTCATCTATGGAGATAGAGGTGAGGTCATCAACAAATATGGATCCCATATGTGGTAATCCAAAGGTGGACTATAAGGGGGTTAAGGAAGCTATGGGACTTCCTAGCGCTATAGATCCTTTCCCTTCTATTGCCTTAGGCGTATTGACATCAACAACAGGTGATGAAGGGGGAGTAAGCTTATTGGACTCGGGAGGTATCCCAGACCTCCTCTCTGCTTCTGTCTCTGGTTTTTTCGTTTGTAAGGCCTCTTTATTTTGTGGGGGCCTTTCAGTATCTTGCGGGACTTTTTCGGGATTTCCCTTCTCCTGTGCTTCCTGTTTGAAGACCGAGGGAGTATTTTCTTGTTCCTGGGGAAGGGTGATTGCTTCTCCTTCCAGTACTTTTTGCAGACCACTCTGTCTATGCTTTTGAAAGGTCCGAAAACTATCTTGCAAGTCGGACGATAGTGTCTGTACTCATTCTAACACCTCTTTATAAGTCCTAGTCCCTTTGAACATGTCATCCTAAGGGGACTCCTCATGTTCATATGCTTTCATATTGCAGTGGGCCATGTGTTTCCCCACTAACTGGTAAGGATCGTGCTTCCTATGCTCTAGGTCTACCAATTTGACCTCCTCCAGTGCTGTCGCTTCAACCTTGGAATGACCCAAGTTGAGAAGTGAAAATTTTCCAATCTAAATGGGAAAAACAAGCCAAGATTTCTTTTGAGTTTTCTTTAATTCTATCCCGATTCCACCCATTACTATTTGATAAGCTACCTCCATGCACACTAGTCAGTCAGGGAGGAATTTTGGGAGCGCATGTGGAGGAATCGAACATCCGAAAACTCTGATGTAGGAGAAATTTTCCTTTATAAACCAGTCAGCAATTGCCCGAAGGCTCCCTATGAACAACTCTGAAATGCAGGGGGGTGCACAATCATATAGCATCTGGTGTAGTGGTATTACCACAAAATGACAAATCTCATAGAATGAATCCTTGGTGTTTTCTTCCCAAAGTTTAAAATGATATTCATGAATAGGCTTCGGGTAAGTCGGATTCCAACTCCAATTCATTAAAGGGAAAGGAGTTGAGAAGCATATAGCATCCATGATGTATGCAGACATATAAAAGGTTGTTGGTTGGCCTTTTGATCTTGTAGTCTGGTATTCCATAACCTCTCTCACTATGTTTTCAGATAAAATATTATCCCAATTGAAGTTGTAACCTTCTGCGGCCTCATGCAAAAGAGGTACCCATTCCGCTGGGAAGTGGGCAGGACTTTTCTTACCAATAATCCTACATAACATCATCACCACATAAACCATATACTCGTTTAAAGACGCTGTGGCATAAACACCATGTGTGTTGGCCCTGAATTTTGCTTCGTTTCTCCACCAACCTTTTATTATGTCAGGATATGTTTGGTCTGACTCAAAACATTCTTTCCTCTGAAACTCATTGACCAAATATTTATTATAAATGTATTTGGGACAAGAATACAGTTTATACATTACTTGTATATGTTCTAGTCTAAAGGAGCCGATGACGACCCCTCGGCTGTCCAGAATGCGGCTCATCTGACATCCGCTCGCTCTAAGGCCCAATTGATCATGTCATTGTAAGTCAGGAGTCGCGGTCATGTAGCCACCTTGTGAAGTTCAGACTCCACTATATCCTGGATTTTGTTGTCAGCATCATGGGGGAAGTTCTTAATTTCATAATCGAGAGTTTCGAAAATATGCCTCCAGGATTTTATGGAATCCATGGCATGCAATATTGTATCAGATACAACATCTCCGTCTGGACTCGAGACCTCTACAACTTCCTCATTTTTCTTGGTGACCTTCTTGGGCGCCATGGTGGTTATACTAGACCAGAAACCTGTTTACAGATAAAAGTGTATAAAACTGGACAAATGTGACTTGCTACAGAGGTAAAGGTTAAGAATGAACTTCGACACACATGACCTTTATTAATCTCTAAATTTGTGTTGTAGCGAGCGTACTGATACCATCGATGAAAAATAAATGCTTTAATATGAAAGATATGCTTAGAGATACGAACTCACGTCAAAAATATTTTCATTTACCCATTATTAATACTGTCGTATATCGGCGATTTCGAAACTGAAAACCTGAAAAATCATTACCTTCCTTAATTCTTGAAAAGCGAAAAGCATCTTAGTAATCATTAATCATGTTTTGAAAACAACTTAATCTTTTAATGTTAGGTTTTGTTTAAAGAAAACACAATTTCTCATTTCGGAACTTCGGGGATCCTGTCGTCAGGGGATATGTCACAAGTAAACCCCAGATCGCGAAATTGCGATGGGATTAGCGAGGCGCTAATAAAAAAAAACTTTAATTAATCATGATTAGTGAACAATTACTTTTTAATTTTTACTTTTCGGAAAATCGAGGATTGGGAGTTCGAAGGAGAAGAGTTTGAAAATGCTTTAGTAGAGATAAAATTGAATCGTGAAAGACTAAGGGAGAGATAATTGTGTTTAGGGATTTGATTAATTACAAATTAAAGAGTTCTTTTGTGGTAAACAACGGGAAAAAGTAACGTTCATTTCTTCCCACTTTTTAATTTATATTTCTTAATATTTTGAAATGGCTTCGGGATTTCGACGCCGGGAAAAAGGGATAGTTGAAGATCACACCTTGAGAAGAACCGAATTTTGAAACTCGAAAAGGAACAGGTGATTCTGACTCCTTTCTATTTTGGACTAAGGGCGACTCCATGGCTCAGGAAAAGGTGAAGCTTCATTTTTAAAGGGTGGAAAAATTTAATCTTTGTGTCAACAATATTCATGGGTTGGAGTTCTACATCAGATGAATGCAAAGACTGTTCTCCAGAGCAATTGAACAAAGAGCGTATAAAGAGAAACCTCAAGACTTTGAAGTATACCAGAAAGAGACCCTTGTATGCAGATGGAAGAAGACAACTTGGTGGAGAACCTCCAGTGCACAGCAGAAGCATGGTGAAGATTTTATATAATAGAGATATTGTATCAAGATGATTACTCAAAATATAAGATCTCATGATGACACAAGAAGTGCCACATGGATATGTTCCATTTTTCCGAAAATGATATACTTTATTGATCATATATACATGAAGCCTTCAAAGAAAACTAGTGTTCCAGACCGAAGTACATTTGAAATCAAGCATTACATTATCTGTGATGAAGTCCAGAAAGGAGAAAGTGTTTCTCCAATACATATCTCCACAGATGAGCAAATAAGCAGACATTTTTGGTAAAGCTTCTGTCCAAGATGAAAGAGTTTGCATACTCAAGTTGGAGCTCGTGGAGATGACTTCCTTATTGAAAAAGGAAGAGATGACTCCCAGGTTGCGAGGGAGCACTGATGTATTATTGATTGATGGACAGTCATTTTTCAGTTCGAAAAATGGCCCAGAATGAGCATATACTTTCCAGTTCAAAAAGTGGATTGAGATTTTAGACTGACAGACATTTTCCAATTCGAAAAATGGTCCAGATTGTTGATGTACCATAGACATCGACTTCCCATTGTGGTTAACATGGAAAGTGGTCTAGGGAAGTCTCTCTTCTTGAGGGTTACTCAAGAAGACTGGACCGCCTTGCCGGACAACGATTTCTCATTATGGTTAACACGAGGAATGGTATGTTTTGGAGGTTGGTGCAGGACAATCATTTCCTCTTATGGTTAAAATGGGAAATGGTCCGGACAGTCATTCCTTAGGGCAGATTCATTCTCTCCAAGCTGCACTTTGTTTAGTGCCGGAAGAATGGCCCAGGGTGGGGAATGGTCCAGGTTCAACAATCAGGGACAGACATTCCTTAGGGCAGACTCATTCTCTCCAGGTTACACTTTGTTTAGTGTCGGAGGAATGGCCCAGGGTGGGAAATGGTCTAGGCTCAGAAAATTAGGACAGTTATTCTTCCTTGCTTGAGAAGAATAGTCCAGATATGTCATCATTGATGTCTTACATTTTTTAGGGAAGATACTCTTCTAAGATCTCACAGATGTGAGTGGAATAATGGCCTAGATGATTCAGTTTATATCATAACATTGTTTATGTGCAGGTTGATATCAAATGATTGTTATGAAGATTGTATGTCTCTAGACAATATACTACCGTGATGGATGTGTTCCACTGTTTGATCAAGTACCTGTGTGCTACTTGGTGTGGTAGTATACCACTGGATTGCAGTTGTGTACTACTATGGATAGACACAGTTGTGTTATATTGAATGATATTGTTCCAATTGACTTGAAGACTATCAACAATGATGAAAATGATTATCATCTAGATGGATGATCAATGAACAAAGATTTCCCAGAAAAAAAATGGTTCAGAACATTTATTCTTCTAGATTAGAAGAATGGTTCTTATGTCACTCTATGGAGTGAGCATCATGTTTGATTACTCAGATAGAGTATGGTTTCGAGAGATGATGCAGCTGATAACACTAATGGTGATGATGGTGTTGATGATATAGTCATGAGATAGTCTATACAACTATGTTGATGCTACCAGGTAAATGGTATGTTTGTGCTCAAGACCATTGCCTGTAATACCTCCCTAGATAGGAGGGAGTGTTGATATTATGGTATCTGCAGGAGGTATTTACCTCCACGTGTAAACCTGATGAGAATAGAATACTCCGGGAAGCAAGAAGAAACCCTAATGAGTTGGCTAATAACCCTAGAAGACATGTCGGCTCAAGAAGATAACTTGTATTAGGTTATTAGCCTCCAAGAAAAGAAGTCAGCCAGAAGAAATAATATATACTGAATGGACAGATACCCAGAATGAGAATTCGGCCCAGGCAGTTAGCCAGAATTACTATAAATACAGGAGGCCAGTCTTCATTCTGGCAGGCAATCTCAGAATTGCAGAGCAACACTTGTGCACACTGCAGTGCCCAGTTTTGGAGGAGAGTTGTCATTGCAGCTGCTGCAGCTAGCAGATCACGTTTGCCTTGGACTATCTCTTGGTTAGGGTTTGGACTATCTGATCAGCTCTTATTGGTGCGCTATCCTTGGGGAAAGGAGCGCTGCCCTTTGTTTGGCTATCTAGCCTAGGGTTTGCTTCGGGAGTGATTCTTGGTCAAGGTTAAGGTGCTCGGAGGGTGGCTTCGGCCTATGGTTGGGTGACAATAGTGATATTGTCGATGGTAAAATGAGCACATCCATTCATATTCTAACACTTCCCTTATGATGTTGACTCTTTAACCCTTTGGAATACATAGCTTGCCAAGTTGATACAAAATCTTATCATGCACATGGTAATCCAATTCCTCAACTTGGTTAGAATGACACAAAGTTGCATAAACCTCTTTAAAATCAACATCTAAATCATATTGTTCAACATAGCTCTCATGCATGGTAGAATTATGCTTAAGAATAACTGAAGCACTAATAATAGGCCTAGAAATCATATCAATAACTTTGTTATAAATGTCTTTCTTATACCTAATAACCAAGTGGAATTGTTGTAGAAAACTCATCCATCTGAAGTGTCTTGCTTGTTGTAGCTTTGTTTGTGATTGTAAGAATTGCAATGGTTGATGATTTGTGTGAATGATTATTTCTTTTCCCAACAAACAATGTTTCCATTTTTTCACACTTTGCACCAATGCATACAACTCCTTATCATAAGTAGGATAATTAATCACAACACCATTAAAAGTTTCAGAATGAAAACAAATGGGCGTACCATGTTGCAACAAGACTGCTTCCATTGCATAGTTACTTGCATCTGTTTGTATCTCAAATGGTTGTCTCAAATTAGGAAGTGAAAGAACTGGCGTTGAACTAATCTTCTCCTTCAATGCATCAAAAAAAATTTGTCGCTTGCCTCCCCATTGGAAAACTTGTTTGATGTTTGTCACTTCATGTAATGGAGCTGCAATTGAAGAGAAGTTAGAAATAAACTTCTCCAATATTGGGTTGCTCCCAAAAAACTTCTTACCTCTGTCACATTGTTGGGATTGAGCCAATCCAAAATGACTTTGACCTTGGAAGGATCTATTTTTAGTTCTCCTCCTCCAACAATATGTCCCAAGTACACAAGTGAGGTCTTTCCAAACTCACATTTAGACATCTAAAACTCGCTTTACATGCATAACATAATCTTCAAGAGATTTGCTAAATTTCAAAATGTCATCCAAGTAGACAATCACACAATCATCAAGAAAAGTCCTTAAAACATCATCCATAACTCTCATGAATGTAGCAAGAGCATTACAAAGCCCAAATGGTATAACCATGCATTCAAACAAACCTTTTTTTGTTTTGAAAGTTGTCTTCCAAGTGTCTCCTTCAACAATCCTAATCTGATGATATCCACTTCTCAAATCCAACTTAGTAAAATACTTAGCATCTTTTAATTCATCAAGAAAATCATCAATTCTAGGAAGAGGATAACGATTCTTTACCGTAATCTTGTTCAAGACTCTGAAATATACAGACATGAGCCATGTACCATCTTTCTTTGGTATGAAAACAATTGGTGACCCACATGGTGATGTGCTTGGCATGATAAGCCCTTTGTCAAGCAACTCTTGGATTTTTTTTTTTTAATTTCATCATTCTCCATGACTGACATCCTATACATACCAATGTTTGGAAGAGGACAATCTTGTTGCAATTGAATCTCATGTTGGATACCCCTTTTAGGAGGAAATCCTTTTGGTTCATGAAGCATCTCATCATATTGGTTAACAACCTCATATAAATCATATTTTAACTTTGCATCACAACCTTGGAAAGCTAATTTTTCAAGATTCTCTTTGGGTTTGATCATCAAGAGTACAAATCTCTTACTAACATTGACTAATATCTTCATTTTTCCAACATTTACAAGTGACAATTTCATCTTCTTTATATGTGCTCTAACAATATACTCAACTCTATTTTTAAACAAATGACATTTGTTTTAATGACGATGAAAGATGGCTCTCCTATCATATAAATATGGGCTTCCCAGTTGTTGGGGTCCTATAATCATAGGCAACCTGACTCTTAAGTTGATTATTTGGTGTTGCTCTCATGATGACGACATCTGGCTCGGTTGATTCCATTTTCCCCCTCTATCCATTTTCGCTCGATCCTTCATCACCCTGTTGCATCCTTCATCCACCTATGTGCCCTCACTCCCTTGTCCATTTGGCCTGTTGGCTATATCTCGCCCGCCACTCATCCCTGCATGAATAAACAAATTTAGGACTAAAAGAAAAATCAATAGGTTAATAATGTTAGTAATCAAATTTAGTATAGTTAGAAAAGGTTAGGCTAGTTAATAATTAATTAATTAACTATTAATTAAGTTAGTGTTTAGGTTAGTTTAGATTAGTGTTAAACATTAAAATAAAACAACATTAAACATCAATTAACATAAAACCCATTTAATAAAAAAACATATATTAAATAAAAAATACAAATATAACATAAACAAAATTAAAACAAACATAAATTAAAATATAATAAATAAATAACAAAAACAAAAAATAAAATAAAAACATATATTAAATAAAACTAATAAACAAAAACCTAAAACATGTAAACATAAACAATTAAAAAAAAAAGTAAAAACAAACAAATAAAAACCAAAAAAATTAAAACATTAAACTTTTCTAAGTTCTACCCACACTTTCCTCGTACATTTCGGACCCCCCCCCCCTCACGTCCCATCAACACCAAGGTGGGTCCGAAAAGCGGTATTGGGAGGGACACTTTTCACCCCCTAGTGATTTTGGACCCCCCCTCCCAATACCACTTACCACCTCAGGGGGGTCTAGAAACCACCTTCCCCCCTGCAAAACCGCTCTCCCAAAATTTCAAAACCGTTTTTCTGCCTGTTTAAAACTTCAACTTCCGGGAAGGATTCAAGCCAAATGGAAACGAATTTTAAAAACCCGAGAGAGGTTTTTGTTCATCACAGGATGAATAAATAAAAACTCTTCCATATTTTTCACAGGTGTCACCAGTTGGGAGAATCGAAGCCATCTTTAACCCCCCTTTTTCAGGTTTAAGGTTTTTCCTGTTTCAGCCCTGATTTTGTGGGCGCTGTTTCGGCAAGCTGGAGATGAATTTGGAAAAACCGAAGGAATTTTTTGTCCATAACATGATAATATAAAATAAACTCCTCCATATTTTAGACAGGTATCACCGTTAAAGAGAAACAGATGTTTGAGTTGACCCCTTGTAGAAATTTGGCCCATCTTTCATGGCGAACAGTTCTAGATTTTTGGGGATTTGTCGCTATTTTTGGCCGAGATGGTTGAATCCGACTTCCTAATCTTGAGGGATGATCTCTCCTATTTATTCATGTAATTTTAATGTAAAAAGGTTGATATTTATGCCCAAGCAAGTTGTAAATCTGTAAACCTTTGAAGTGATCTACCAGAAATAAAGGGACTTTTTCACAGGACTCCTACGTGTTGACGTTAGTGAGGTTATTCTTTCTTCGTTGAATGTGATTCTACTCAGTTATCATTATATTACTCTCTTTCTGATTTTTAAAAAGGAGATTTAGCGCAGAATTTATCTATGATACTCTGTGTCGAGATTTTAAAAATCTAAATGTTTTCTTCTGATATTACAATGAGGAAATTCTTAAATGCTTTTTTATTGTAATTGATTTCCTCTCCTTTTTTTCTCTACATCACTTTACTTTTAAAGGATCCAACGTTTTCATTACCTTTCCCTGTGAAGATACCTTATAGATCTGCATCCGATCTCAAACTTAACACAGACTCTGTTGCCCATGGTTCCTCTTCTCTACACCTACCCAACTCAAAAACAAATCATATTCTGCATAGCTAGCCTAAGATCCATACACAAACAAAGTTATATCAGACAGAGAGATCCCTCTCTGAGTCTTGGAGGGATAGATCCAAGACTTGAAGTGGTTTTGATGTTACCTCTGTGACTACCTCCACAGCCTTGGGAAAATTACAGAGTGCTAACACCAACACAATACCACAAATATCCAATGGAATAACTTCAAGCTCTACCTCATCTATAAAGTTTGCAGTGATGGAAAATATAAGTTCACATCTTCTTGTCACATGCAATTTGGCATTGTCACATATCCATCCTAGAGGATATGGTTTAGGATGTGGAGTAGTTTCCAAATGCAATTTCTTAACTGTGTCTTCAGATATGAGGTTTGCTTGAGATCCAGTATCAAAAAGAGTATCTATCTGGGTATGCTTTGAAATAACCCTTGTGTGGAAAAGCTCTATTCTTTCTTTTTCATGTTGAGTTTCATTGAGGCTACTACTTGAATAACTAGTACTTGCAATAAAATATTTACCTTGAAAACCCATGGTTGTGATTTTTGTTTCATCTCCCGAATTAGAACCTAAATCATGTTGTGTAGTTGCAGCAGTCTTTGGTTTCCCTTTGTTATTGAAATTTTTGGGTCTCATTTCAGGATGAAGTTTCCAACAATGGTCTTCATCATTGCCATCTTTTGAACAATGTTTACATGAGAGTTTCTCTCCCTCTTTCTTGACTGAAGCATTCTTTCTTCCATTTCCTTTGAATTTCCTCTTTCCCTTGTCTCCCTTAACAAATGGATTCTTGCTGCCCTCTTGAGGTTCATTCCTCCCTCTTGCTTCCAAATGAATTTCCTATACACAAAATTCATCTAGATTTGTATGGTTAAACATAAGTATTGTGTGTCTCAAGTAGCTATGCAATCCTCCAATGTATTTGAGTAAAGTTTCTTGAGAAAATAAATCTATACCCAAAATCAAAGCTCTTCTTCTAAATTCTTGAGTGTAGCTTTGCACACTTTTCCCTTTATCTTGTCTAAAATTTTGCCAATCCATAATATGTTTCTGCATGTATGCTAATGGATAAAATTGTCTTTCAAGTGCAAAATAAAATCATTCCAAGAGGATAAACTTTACCATGTTTCTTCATGTCATCTTGAGTTTTGACTTCCCACCAAATGAGTGTTTCACTTTCCAATCTAAGAGAAGCAAGATGAATCTTAGTTTCATCATCTTTGATTCTTTGTATCCTACAATACACTTCAATCTGACGAATCCAGTTATCCAATTTCTCAGCATTTACCTCTCCATTGTAAATAGGCAATTCAAACTTAATATCAAGCTTAAGCAAAGGAGTTTGTGGAGGAATTTTAGCATGTTATTTTGGAGAATTTGGACGTGATTGTGAAATGGTAGAAGAAGTGGAAGATGGAGGTGAAGGAGGTGGAGTATCACCATTCCCTCCATTTCCTTTTGGAATTTTATCACCACTATCTTCATTACCTCTTGGAGGATTTGAGATTTCACCTTGCAACCTTGCATTTCTTTCTTCAAATAAAACTTTCACCATTTCTGTCATATCATAAAAAGTTTTTTTGAAAGATTCATCCTTTGAAGTAATAGTTTCATGACTCTCCTCATTATCCATACTTGGTGTATACCTCTTTGAATCTTGAGGTGAATGTGTAGTTCTCCTTCTTGAAAGTTGAGAACTTGGCTCTACAAGTTGACCTTCTCCTCTTGTGAGGTTCAACCTTGTAAGCATAAGAAAACAAACACTTGCAAACAATCAAACCTTCAAAAACCTTTGCTCTGATACCAACTTGATCTAAAAATGAAAAAGGCTTGTGTGTACAAATTTGCAAGTGAAATACTTATATGATTTAGGAAATTGGATCAAGTTGCAAACACATAAACTTAATGAGTTTTTTTTACTTAACATGAGCAACATAAACAAACATAAACAGTCATCATAAGCAAGCACATAACACAACAAAATGATAAAGGAGTTCACCCCTCTCTTGAGATACATCTCCTGATCCAACTTCCAATGGATCATTTTCATCAATGCTAAAAGTGTCAAAATCAATGCTTTACAATTCTCAGAATGCAAAATAGATGGCTTCAATGGCTCCAGAATGTCCAAAAACCCCTACTTGGGCTTTTCCTACACATGGTTTGGCCAAAAATTGAGAAGAAAACACTTCCTGGAAGTTTCTCTCCAATAGATTATTGTACCTACTCGCCAAAATGCACTCTGTCAAAACTAAACCTGGCTCAAAGTGTTTATCGTGCCAAAAACCCAGCACGCGTGCCATTCTGGATCATGGGTGCAATTGTCACATGGTTAGAGGGATGGTCGCCTCAATGGGCGAAGGGCGTGGTCGCGTGGCCCCCCATGTGGTCGGGCACCGACCTACATTTCCGCACCCAGTTGGCTATCCATTATAACCTTCGTGCCAATGGTCATGTGGAATAGTGGTAAGGTGTAATGACTAGGGTTGGGGCTAAGCCCCGACCCTTTCTCTGCCCGGATGAACCATTAATGCAACTTTAAATAAATTTTTTAAACAATATGGTTAAGAAACATGTGGTAGGTGGGTTGGTGGCCCTGCCTACGCAGAGACTCTGCCATGTCGAAGGTCTCGGGTTCGACCCCCGTGGATTCCAACAAAATTTTACACTAAAAACCAATGACGGGCTGCCACGTGGCAGCCCCTGCTTGGGCGATGTGGCACCTTTCCATTTTCCACCAAATGACATGTGTCAGTCGTGGATTGTTCCACGTCAAGCTACCAACTCAACTTGCCACATCATCACCTTGACACGTCACATGTAAGATCCCCTTTCCATGTCAGCAATATTGTCTGCACAAACAACCTGTACGGACTATGTACAGTCAGCATTTTCCTTGTTTGGAAAAGAGGACAGAACGTGATATCTCTCACATATGATGTATGTTTGAGCCTGTTCAATTGTGATCGTGAATATGAGATCTACGCAATGAATCTATTTCAAGCAATTCTGAGCACTTTGATTATTGATCATATTTCGATCCCCTGGATCAAAATGTGTCGACTAAAAACCCTAAAAAGTTATTAAAGAATATATAATTATTAAAAAGTATAATATAAGCTAGTAATTGCTAGGTTAAGGCTTAATTAGAGTAAAATGTTTTATTAATACTAGGTTAGGTATGATTTTCATTTCATATCTGAAAAACACAAAAAAAACTAAATGCGCAATGAAGAACAAAAATTAGATAGCACGAAGCAGAGAAAATAGAATATACATGAAAATGGAGAAGAAGAATTAGAACAAAAAATAACCATCACGTTTTCTTGAGTGAGAGGAGCACCTTCTATGAGCAAGGATATTTTTTCCTTCTCGTTATTAGTTGATTACAATAGAAGTTGCAGCAACTAACTAAATGCTTACAAGAGTAATTACTAAAAGTGCACTAAATGCTTGCAGTAGACAGTGTTGAGCAAACTATTGTCTACAATATAAATATATGAAACTAACTACAAAACTAACTACAATACTAATTAAGGAGCGCTCCCTCATCCTGAGTGGCCAAGGAAGTGGGGTGCACAGATCTGGAAGTGTCCCTACTTTCACCATCACACGAGGGAAATTTTGTTGCAAATGATGTTGGTGTTTGAATTGGTACTTGTCCAGCAAGAGTCATACATGATCTCCTAACTGAAAGAACAATGGTGTGTGCTTCTTATCATGCCTCTATTTTGTCCAGTCGTGGATTGCTTGTAAGGCATTTGCTTCCTGAGTATAGCGTTGATTCAACATATGGATAAAATGCTGAGTTGACTGATGTTCCTGCTAGTGATGTGTCGAGCCAGAAGAAGCAAGGGTATCTGAATGGAATTTCATTGAATGACTTCCTTGTTTAAGTACCGCCCCATTGGCGAACTATAATGCATCCTTCTTAATCTCAAAGGGTTGATTCCTATCTGGCAAACGAAGAACCCGTGCAGAGTATAATGCAGGCGAAAGCTGAGCGAAGTGGTGCCCAACCTTTCGCAAAAAAAATCTTGAGGTCAAGGGAATTAGAGTGTCTTGTCCATTGTGCTAAAACCTATACCCAAGATGGATCTGATCGACCTCCTGCTATGTCCAATATGAGTCCCAAATGCAGAACTGATGTGTGTCCCACATAGGATTTCTTTACCTGAAGTGTATGTACCTGCAGTAGCTCGAGGATGATGTGGGCATGCTAAAGATATTCTACCCAAGAATTACTAAAGACTAAGATATCAGCAACATAAATGATCATGCAATTACCCAAATGACTTGTTGCATTCATGTGAACTTGGTGGTATCCAGCTGTCAAATCCATTTGTGTGAAGGAATAATCCCCTTATAATTGACTTAGCAATTCCTCAATCCAAGGTAGGAGGTAGCGGGTTTTAACATTGGCTTTATTAAGGGCATGGTAGTGGGTTACTAGGTGCCAGTCTAAATCATCCTTGTTTGGGATAACAAAGGTGGGGGACGCACATGGAGACAATGAAGGTGGAATATGGCATACGTTCACAAGTTGACCAATTGGGTGTTCCATTTTAGTGGCCTCTTGGGGAGTGATGTGATAGGATAGGGTGTCAAGAAAATAAGCACCAGGAGTTGGATCAAGTGTCAGCTCAATAGAGAGAGATTGAGGTAGTTATGTGGGTTGTGTGAAGACATCTTCAAATTCTTGGAGTGGGGGATCCATGGTAGGGGGTACAGGGTTATTCTAGCTGTCTGGGTTAATGGGGTGAACTAAGCACAATGAGACGCATTGGTTCAGACTGACTTGATTAACGGTCATGTGGTCAGTAATAGGATGGGTGGATTTAGGAGAAAAATAAGTAAGCACATAGGTGTGCCCCTCATGTTGCAAGTGGTATTGATGGTATTTAGCATGATAGATAGTGTGTCGGGCATGTTGGTAGGGAATACCAAGTAACAAATCGATACAATCGAGAGGAGGGACATCACACACCACAGTATCGCAGAAAGGGCCAATCGCAAAGGTAACCGCACAACATTGGGAGACAGTGAGACGAGGGCCATCCTTTTGTACCCAGCCAAGCTAGTATGGGGCTGGGTGTAGAGTGGTGGGGAGGTTTAGGCATGTGACCAAGTTCTGGGCCACGAGGTTCTTTTGGCCTTCGTTGTCCAAGATGAGAGTAGCCAACTCATGATTGATTTGATAATTATGTGTAAACAAGGGTATATTAGAGATGTCAAGTTCATTAGTGGTCATCAAGATCATAGAAGGGTCCACTTCGATAGGGTTGTCGAGAGAGAATACTTCAGGATGGTCAGGGGAATCTGTCTAAGCAACCTATGCAAATAAAGTCTGGTTGGTGCAAATTTTCTTAAGTGCCTGACAATCTATAGATGCATGTGAGTTGGTCTTATGAAAGGTACACCATGGTGCATTTTTGGGTGTGGATGGGGATGCAGGGGAAACTAGGGAATGCTCAATATGCTAAGGACTAGCAATAAAAGGACCATATCAGGTTAGGTGAGAGCGGATTTGAGGAGCCAATTTATGCTCCATGACCAAGGCCCAAAGAAAGGCCTTGTCCAAGGAAGGAGACTCAAACAAATTGACTTCACGATGGAAAATTGTTAATAAACCATAATTAAATTTGACAATCAATACCTCTTCCAAATCGAAAATTTGTAGTTGAATGCACAACTTGCAGAAGACATCTATGTAGCTATGTATTGGCTAATGGGCGAGTTGTCAGAGCTACAACCATTTGGAAAGGAGGTTATGTTGATATCTCGGGGCATAGAAGCAGTCTCTAAGTGCCTGGTAAAATCCCTCCCACGTCATAACGTGTGGTGTCTATGTCTCGATCGAGTCACATATGTCCATGACCCAAGAATAATTATCCAACTGAGTGTCCCACCATGTCTACACAATCCCCTCGAGTTCCAGATCGACGATCAGAATCTTCATGTCTTCTATCATCTCAGGACATGTACGGAAGTATGTGGAAAGACTATGAAGCCAAGAGTTGACATTCTCGCCATTCATTTGGCCCACAAATTTTGGTAATTGGAAGTGCATATCAAGTTGCATGGGTTTTGGAGCTCTGCATTGTTGCAAATGAAGTAGCTCCTGGAGAGCCATAGTTAAATCCTGAATTGGAGCTCTGGCAGTGGATGCAGAATCCTATGTAGAAAGAATCCTCTATCACTGGATGTTGTGTTGAGAATCAATGAACTCTCAAGGGCCCTGAGAAGGCACCTGGTACCCTAAAGAGAGCATGTGGAGAATGGTGAAAAATGAACATACTGGAAGCCCTGAGAAGGGTGCACTGAAAGTCCTGAGAAGGATGCTTGACTCTAAGAAAAAAAAGATTGGTTGGATGGCCTCTCTTATGAATTTCGTGGTTGAGCAGAAGCTAACTTGGATCCAGGCTCTGATACCAATTGATCTGCAATTCAGATCTGAAAAACACACATAAAACTAAATGTGCAATGAAGAACATAAATTAGATAGCACGGAGCAGAGAAAATAGAATATACATGAAAATGGAGAAGAAGAATTAGAACAAAAAATAACCATCACATTTTCTTGAGTGGGAGAGGAGTGCATTCTATAAGCAAGGTGACTTTTTCCTTCTCGTTATTAGTTGATTAAAAATAGAAGTTGCTAACTAAATGCTTACAACAATAATTACTAATTTTATCACACTAAATGTTTGTTGTGGAAAATGTTGAAGCAAACTACTATCTACAATAGAAATATCTGAAACTAACTACAATACTAATTAAGGAGCACCCCCTCATCCTAAGTGTCCAAGGAAGTGGGGCATGTTATCACAAAATATGTAGTTTTTTCAAATCCCAACCCAATCCACAGATGAGTGACAACTACGGGAGTACCTACCCATTCTCACCTTAGATAGACACTCCCCTCGCTTTAGTGATGATGAAATCACCACAAGAGGGGGAATCCCAGTGACCCTAGGGGTATTGAGATGGAAAGTGATATGATGATGAGTGGATACCCTATAGGTCAAGAATGGAAATGAAGAAAGGCTTGAGGAAGGGTCTTGTAAAAGGGTAAATGGTTTCCAAGGGTTGTGTACCCGCAAAACAATTTTAGCCCTACTTGGAACAAGACAAATGATGAGCAAACAAGACTTTAGACAATGGGGATTAAACAAGAAACCTTGTTGTCCCAAATTGCAGCAGTATATAAGTGTATAAATCAGAAATAAACAATTACCAATGGCTGCAAATTAAACCACCAAAACCTTGAAGTATAAGATGATGGAAAATAAGCTAGGAATGACTAGTTAAACTTCCAATGAATAAAACAAGATTTTGAGGGTTTTTAGGGTTGTTTATTAAGTGTTATCAACAAGTTATTGTAACAATAAAATGGTTGTAGAAAACGATTTCTACAGCAGCAAAATATAACCACTAAAATCAACAAACAATCCACCCAAAAGATAGCCAATGACAAGTCGATTAATTATGGCAGCCTACAAGCAAATTTCAATGGTAGAATAGTGAGAAATGAAAGATTCTAGAATAGTTTGTTGCAACCCTAAAGGTTGTAGCATTAATTTGCAACATCAAAGAGAATTATTGATCTAATCAAGATGCTCCTAGGGCACAATAAAGCTTATAGCATGTGAAATAGATTCTAATTTGAACAAATACAATATCTCATTTTTTCACGTATACCAATGCAACGATTTTATATCTCCAATGAAAGTAGATTAGTGCCTTATCAATTGGGTTAATGGAGTCTCTTGTGTGATATATAGGGTTTGTTACTTCTCAAGGGATGTAAACCTTTTTACTCGCTAGAGAAAACAAAATCTAGCAAGGTAAATCTAGGAGGGTGTAAGCCCTTTTACTCCTCCTAGCAACCTTTGCAAATAGATTTTTTCAACAATAAAATGATAAATATTGGTGGAGGGTGCATGCCCTTATACTCCTCCAAGGGTTTATACCAAAATAACCTTGAAACAAGAAGAAAAAACAACAATATGCAAAAAATTCCTTACCAATTCCAAGAGATAGCAAGTAAAACCCTCATCTACCAAGAATATTCCACCACAATAGCAAGAACAAAGAATCCAAGAGATAGTGCTAGCCTTCCTTACAATAGAAAATTAATAAGCATCCACAATAGCACAAGAGAGAGAGAGATATCAATTTTCCCAAGTAGGGCAGAAATTTCATCCAAGAGGTATGTAATCCTCTAGTGAGTTATGTAAAAATGAAATGTGAGGCGACCTTTATTTATATGAGGTCACCTAAAATAGTCTGTCCACATTCATAATTTCAGGAGGACAACCTCACAAATTTTCCTTCCTAAACAATAGTTTTTACCAAATTTAAAAATTGCAATGAAGAAAGCCCTAAAATGATGATGTCACTCCCTTAGGAGGTGACGTAGAGGCATAAAGAGCAAAACAATGAGCTTTTTGAGGAATTCGTTGGGCCTCCCAAGGACAAATTTCAATGTGTTAGGGTGTTTCTTCAACAAACATGCCATATCATCATCAAACACCTTACACCACCAAACCCTAGCCTTCAAAGTGATGACATCATGCCCCAAAAGTGAAGTGTATGGCCTCCAAACACAAACATTGGGGCTAGGAAGGCTAGCGATTCACCTCAAATGGATAATCAAATGCTTCCAAAGGCAATGTCCCTCATCCAAGTTGTCCCAACGAGTGGGGTATGGAATTCACTCTATGGGCTTCATGCCCCCATGAAGGCCCAAGCAAGAATTGTTCCTCCATAAGTATCCACCAAGCAAGGTCCCGCAAAGACAAGTAAATTCACCCTCCAAGGGTCTAAAGTCATATGTATCATAACAAGTAAATCACATTTAATACAAGAACCATATAAACATGTGCATCAAATCTACCCTTTCGAATCAAAAAAATTCTCAAAGACCCTATGAAATTTACCTAATTTAGATATGGGATGGGTGTCATAATGCTCTATTGGGTGAACCAATTCCTCGAGTAGGGGATGTTCCCAAGGAGAATCCTTTCTAGGTTATGTATTGAATGTGAGGTGGATGGGGTTTCATGACATACAAGAGATCGTATTGTCTCATTTGTGGGTGTCTTTGTTGAGGGATAACCACATCCTTTTCCTCTTTTTGTTTTTAAAGAATATTTTTCCAAGCCCTTATTAGCCATTCATTTTGCATGTGTTTCCAAGTTGAAGATAGTAAGGGGCACTAAAAGGAAATGCATTGCCCACATATGCTCTACCTTGGTTTGCATGTTTTTCCAAGTTGAAGACAATAAGGGGCACTAAAAAGAAATGCATAGCCCACATACTATCTACCTTGAAAATCATCATTGATCAATTAGTTATTTATTTTATGGGTCCCTCATTTTTTTGAGAGATGTTCATTCCTCTCGGTATCTCAGGGCGAGATTTTATTGCATGATGTTTTTTCCAGGGCACCTCCGAGCCTAGCGACCCCTTCTTCCCATGAAATGAGGTACATTCCCTTCTTGGGTCAATAAGCCTGGAAACCTAAAAGATGGGGAAACAAAGGGGACGAAGTAATGGAATGTGGAAAGTATGAGCAGGAATGGTACAATGACCCTTCAAGGAGACCCCCCCATAGCAACCATTTCCCTGAGGAAGGACACTTACTAGGAAACCATGACACTCACCAAGGTGAAATAGGGAAAAAAACATAATTTCCAAGGTGACACTTACCATGACACTTAACTTGTTACCTCATGGAGAAAGACATTGTCTTTTGGAAGCAAGTTGGTGTGGTGAATGCCATCATGACGAACAGAGAAGTATGGTGGTGAGGCAGGGATCTGTCTGTGTGAGTGGACATTATAAGTCAATACATCTCTCGGTACTCCATGTCTGCAAGCTGAGGGCCTCGAGACATCATCTCCTTAGTTATCCCTAGAAATGGGGGGTAACAAGGCGCACTTCCTGGTGGCCCAAGGTAGTTAGCTAAGTTTTTAATGGTATATAACATACTTAAAATTCAATAACCTAGTACATGTTTTTAGCATTTATTAACCTTATACCTTTAAAAACTTATCTAACTACCTAACCTAGTATTAATAAAACCTTTTAATCTAATTAACCCTTAACCTATTAATTACTAGCTTATATTATAGTTTTTAATAATTATATATTCTTTAATAATTTTTTAGGGTTTTCAGCCAATGCATTTAGCTCTCTAAGGTTCGTGATCTCAACTCTTAACATATTTATATGCTTGGTATCCCTCTTCTCCTACTCGACTACTTGTCTTGACAATGGATCCAGCTGGTGATCCGAAACGTTGGCAAATTAAAATGACAATTATGGACTCTGCGAACAATTCTACAAACTACTCTCACCACAGAAACCTAAAATGAATTAATATTAATTGTGTTGGTTATATTTTGACAAACATTTTTTGTCTCTTGAGGTGGTATTCTAAGTCCACCAAATTATTCCCAATTGTGTTGCACTATTTTGAAACAACTCCAACATTAAACAACAATTTGTACTACAATGTCCATTGTGTTTCCTTCCACATATATTCTTCTCAAACCTATGTCTTACAGAGTAATAGTTGGTATTGAACTACTACAAATATATTATTTAATTAATGTAAATGAGACCAACACAAAAAACTCAAACCAAATTCTAACCAACTTCATTTTTCTTAATAGATGATAAAAAAACATTACATTATATTAGCTAAAAAAACAACAATACAAATACCTGGTATGGAAACAACACGTTAGATATACTACTCAAAGTTTCCAAACAATTGTACACTTCTATCCCCAACTCAAAACTCATTTACAACATGTTATAGCACAAGTTATAGGTTGGGAAAATCTTGACCCAACCACAAAGGCAAGTGCCACAACTAGGGAATCCTACACCCAATGTCACATCGATGTAGGTCCCACACTTCAAGGGTAACTAGGTCACTCTAGGGAAGCAATCTCGGTGACCCTGGGGGGAATGATATGTAGATGAATGGATATGGAAGTGAAACCCCTAGAAGTCAAACCTAAGTGGAGTGATATGTGAAAGGATATGCCTTTTAAACCAAGTAAAAGTTGCCTCAAAGATATAACACTTCTCTGGATGATTGTACCTACCCGAGACACAAAGAAAGACACCTTGCAATGCTATATGTTAGTATGGATTAGCGAGTTAATATTGTTGTCCCTAATTTGCAGAAAAATATAACAGTTTATATCAGCAAATAAAGTATCTAAATCAACATGTAAAAGCATAAGATCAACCAACAATACTATCAATGAATTTGGCAATAAATTAGGGCTTGAATATAGCACTTTGAGAATGAATACAACAAGTTGTTATAACAGTGATTTGCTGCAGTAAATTATCAGCCTTATGGCTGTATCATTCAATGACATGCAGCAGAAAAATCAACCATATAAAGGTGCGAAGAACTATCCCAAAAAGTGTTCCCTAGTTAGCAGACTAGGTGAGTGAAGTCAGAGAGAAATCTTAGGGTTAGTTTGTGAGATAAGAGGGAGTTTAGTAGCTAGGGTTATGCAGCCCTAATGGTTGTAGATTAATGTTTACAACAACAATAAAAGTAGTGGGATAAAATGGATGCCTCAATGAGGCAAGAGAGCTCAAGGCTCAAGGAACACTTCTCCAAAAAGATAAACTTGAAACTAACAAAAATCACCCTTCCCAAGGCAAAGTTTTTATATCTCCAATACAATATAAAAAGACTACTGCCATCAAAAATTGGGTTAATGGAGTCATGTAAATTAGCTATAGATGCTACTTCCTTGGGGGTGTAAACCCTCTTACTCCCCAAGGCAAGTATCTCTAGTTAGGGTTTGAAAATAAGGGGTGTAAATCCTCTTACTTCCTCAAACAAACCCTTGCAACATAAATAAATTTCAAGCAATAAATGATGAAGACTAGAGTGCGGGTGTAAATGCTCTTACTTCCCACTTAGCTCATAGCACAACAATCCTTGACTTGAAACAAATGATAGCATAAGAGTAAAAACCATACCAAATAAAGAAGATGCTAAGATAATCCACCATAAAAGCTAGAAACCATTCATCCAAGGCTAGCACCTCACTCCTCAATCAACCATTCACCAAAAATATCCATAAACAAGTGCAGAAGAGACAAATATGCCAAGTGTAGCGAAAATTGAAAATCAAGTCTTCTTACAAGAGGGAGAGTTATGTTATAATGAGATCTTATGATCTCTTATTTATACAAAATGTCACCAAGGTGACTTTTCCACATATTTAGGGGTAAACCACAAAACTAGAGGTCAACAACCCTAATCTTTCCCCATTTAACAAAGTAATATTAAACAATTTATTTAAAATTTCAATTTTGCACAAATAAAACCCTAATTTACATGGACTTCACCCCTTTCGGAGACGTTTCGACACTTGGAACAAGACGTTGATGTTGGAGAAGCAATGGTAAACCTCCAAAGGCCACATGTCAATCATCTAGGCAATTTCCTCATGGTCAAGGCTTCATCCTCCTCAAAATGTCCATGTGTCAATGAGTGGTAACACCACCACCAAACCCTAGCCCACAAATATGACATCAAGCTCAAAAAGAAGATGTTTTGCCCCTCCTGGGAAAATTGTTTGGCATGTGAGGGTTGGGCTAAGTCTTCCACATCATCTTCTAGGTCTCCAATACATTGTCCCTATGATCCTGCATGTGGACCTTTTGCATCCAACATGTGGGCTTGTAGCCCCATGGAAGCCCAAGCTAGGCTTGTTCTTCCAAAATTGTCCACCAACTAGGTACTGCAAAGACAAATAAGCACGCCCTCCAAGGATATCAAGTCATAACATCATGATAAGTGAATCCAATCAATGAATGAGCCACCTAAGCATGTGCATATAAGATCACTATATCAAACAATTAACTGCTCAAATAAATTATACGACTTGTCAAGCTTGAATATGGGAGGGTTGACGAGGTTTCCTATTGGATAGACCTTTCCCTAGGTCGAGGAGAGTTTCCAAAAGATCCTTCTCTAAGCCATGTAAAGTGGGTGAAGTGGTTGGGGTCAAGACTCAATGGGCATAGGGCTCATGACATACAAGAGGTCGTAGTGTCTCATTCATGGGTGCCTTCGTAGAGGGTGTGTGGTACCCTTGTCCACAAATGCACTTTTTCCAAGCCCACTATTTTCCATTCTTTTATTCTTTCGTAATTTTAAGGAAAGGTTGAAGGTCACTGCCCTGGCGTGGTTTCCATATAATGGAAATGTCACCCACAAACACCTAGTGGAAATGAGAAGGTTGCCTTGTGATGAGACCCCCTTTCTCTTAGCCATGGAACTGAGAGCCATTACCCTAGTTTGGTGACTAGATGATGGAAATGTCATACCACTAGATATTCATGGACATGATAGGTCAGCTCGTGATGACACCTTCTATCCTTCAACTAACCCTTTAAGCATTCTTTATCATATTGTGGGTACCCCTTTACTCAAAGATAAGTGTTTCACTACTTTCTTGGGTGATCTTTGGGAGAATCATCTAGAAGGTTCATACTAGGATTTTATCTTTTACCCAACATCAATCCCTCTGGGCCTTCAACCCCTTCTTCCCATAGAGTGAGGGACAACCCCTTCTTGGGTCAATACACCCTAAAATCCCAAGAGATAAGGAAATGGGGGAACTGATGATGAAAAGTGGTAAGTATGGTCAAGAACGGTACGATGGCTCTTCAAGGGAGTTCCTAGTAGCAAATGCATCCCCAAGGAAGACCACTTACTAGGGCACAATGTCAACCACCAAGGTGAAGCAAGGAAAAAGGCATAATGTCCAAGCATATATCATGAAATCTAGAGCAATCTAAGATACAACATACTCAAATGGATTAAATATTGAAATGATACTCACCATAATACTGACTTGTACCTCATGGAGCAAGGCCCACTACCTTCCGAAAGCCAGTTGATGTGGTGGATGCCATCTAGAAATATGTGACCATTCGTGGTGGTGAGAGGGGTCTCCAACTGTGTAAAAGGGTATTGTTGGTCATGTAGTCTCTCAACACTCCATATCTACAACCTGAGGGCTTTGAGACACAATCTCCTTAGTTATCCACAAAATGGGGATAACATGTGGCTCCTACTTGGGGACATGTGCTCAATGTAGAGTGCATGAGAACCGCAACATATCCTAGTAGTCCTATGCCTGCCAAAAACTTAGACAAAGGGATCAAAGAATCTAGGGTGTTGCTATCACCCTTCATCCATATATATATATATCCAAAATGAAAACTAAATTGGAAAATAAAAATTTAGACATTTTTCAAAAATTTCCAAGCTAAGCATGAAATCAATATGCAAGTAGAGAAAAAATGAAAATGAAATGCATCTAAACTAGTATGAGCAATCAAGATGCAAAAATGCAGGGGATAGCAAGATGACTTGTCTACTTACCTGGGGCATGGGCCCTGAAGAAGTCACACACCACCTTGGAAATAATGTTTGATGAGAGATCCATTTACTGGTAGTGGCTTCCTCCCCCCTTCTATCGTGGATAAGTAGAAATATTATGGCTTGAACACTTCCTCTATTTTGTAGGGGCCTAGCCAAAGACTGTCGAAATTTTGATGCATCCTTGGTTTTTCTTTTCTTTTGTCCCATAGTAAGACTTGATATCCTTCCTTGAAGTCTCTTTGTCTTTCCTTCCAATAAAAAATTCCCTTTACTTTCTCTTGATTCCTTGCCATTTGATTGAAGGCCATTCGTCGAGTCTCATCCAATTATACGAGTTGATCGATTCGTCCCTGCAATGCTTCTTTATCTATATTGAATTGTTGGGCTATTTGTAATGTTGTAATTTGGAGATTTATAGGCAAGCGAGCCTCTAATCCGTATACCAACTCAAAAGGAGTCCTTCTGGTGCAAGTCTTGGTAGTTGTGCGGTCGACCCACAAGGCATACTTAATTTTACTGTCCCAACTCTTCTTGTTTTCCCCAACAATCTTTTTCAGAATGTTCATGATGTTTTTGTTGCTATATTCTGCCAACCCATTCCTTGAGGATAATAATTCAAAGAGTGTGATAAAATAATCCCATACTTGAAACAAAATTCATTGAGCGTCATTGAGCTAAAGGTTATGGAGTTGTCGGTGGTTATCTTGGCAGGGACACCAAATCTAGTAATAATCTTTTCCTCGAGGAATTTCATCACGACTTCTTCCATTTATTTCATTGTTGGGATAGCTTCCACCCATATGGTGAAGTAATCAGTGGCAGTCAAAATCCATTGGTATCCTTACTAGAATTGTCTTTGAATTCACCAATGAAATCCAGTCCCCATTGTTGAAAGGGTGCTTCCACAATGATTGGCTTAAGGGAAAGGGCATCAAGGCATTGTTTTCTGATAAAAAATTGGCATGGCTAACAAGCCCTAACATATTGATGTGTGTTGGAGAAGATAGTAAGCCAATAGTATCATGCTCTCAAAATCTTATGGGCAGTGGTGCATGCTACAAAATGGCCTCCACAATGTCCTGCATGAAGTTTGGTGATCAACTTATCAACTTATTCTTTATCAAAACATCCTAGGATTACCCAATCTAGGTTCCTCCACCCAAGAGAATTCTCTGTTAGGAAATACTTCATAGCTTTGATTCTCAGGGCTCTTCTCTTATGTTCCACCAAATGATCAGGGCATGTGAGGTTTTTCAAGTAATAAAAGATGTCTAATTACCATTCATTGTTTTCAATCGCACTTACGACGATGATGAGTTGTTCCTTATGTCCTACCTCAATGGTCTCTCGATTTCTTTCTATCATCATCTTTGTCATCCCTTGTCCTTTAATTATCTTAGTTGGCTTGATCTCCAAATCATATTCATGTATTTGTGACACCCAATTTCCTCTTGATCCAAGGTAATCTTGTTGTGATAAAACATCCTTTACAGCGGGTTAGGGGACAAGGGCCTTGATCTTGTTTTATCCCACATAACTTCTAAAGTGTTTGAGAGACTTGACTAAAGTGTAATCTTGTTTTTCCGTGATGGTGCAATTAAATTCTGAGTCCCTTAGATTTTTTCTCATGAAAGTGATCGGTTGTTCATCCCTTTGATCATTCTTTTGTAACAACACCCCCGCAATGGTATCGTTTGAAGAAAAAGAGAAAATGATGAAGTCCTTGGAAAAGTTAGGGCTAACCAAGATTGGTGCGGTATTTATTGTCTCCTTAATACATTCAAAATACATCCTACCTTCACTTTCCCACTCAAAACAAACGTCCTTTTTTAATAACTTGTTAAGGGGTTTAAAAATTCCGACAAAGTTTGGGATGAATCTCCTAATAAAGTTAATCTGACCAAATAAATATTGCAAGGATTTCTTGTCTTTGGGAAGAGGGGTTTTCTTGATGGCTTCAACCCTGGAAGGATCTATCGTGAATCCATCTTTAGAAATGATGTGTCCCAGTAACTTTCCCTTGTCAACACCAAAAATTGATTTCTTAGGGTTAAGAGAAATGCCATATCCCGTACATCTCTCGAAGATAGTTCTTAAGTGTTGAATGTGTTGTTCCCTCTTTTTAGAGATGGCAGTCAAATCATCTTGATATATCTCTACAATTTTTCTGATTAGATCTCTGAAAGAATAGCCCATGGCTCGTTGAAAATTAGCCCCTGCGTTGGTGAGTCCAAAAGGAATTCGTAAATATTTATAGGTTCCCCAAGGGGTGGTAAAATAAGTTTTGAGTTGATCATATTTCTTTACCAAGACTTGATTATACCCTCAGAAGCCATCAAGCATAGACATCATCTCTGCATCGGCTACCCTTTGCAAAATATATTCCATGTTTGGTAAAGGATAATTCTCTTTGAGTGAAGCCTGGTTTAAGTTTCTGAAATCTACACATATCCTGATTTCACCAGTCTTCTTCCCTTACAATAACTAGATTAGACACCCATCATGAATATCTAATAGGTTCAATTATTCCTGCCTCAACCATCTTTTGTAACTCCTTTTGTACTTGTGGGGCAACCTTTGGGTTCATTTGTCTGAGTTTCTATCTGAAAGGGTGTGTGCCATCAATGAGGGGAATGGCATATTGTATAATGTCTTCCTGGTAGGTATTTAGATCTTCGTAAGACCAAGCGAAGACATCCTTGAATTCTCTTATAAGTGTATTCATCTTTTCCCTCTCATCAGTTGTTGTTCCTTTACCAAATTTGATTAATTTCGGGGATTCCTTGGTTCCAATGTTGTATTCAACAATCTCATCATTGATTTTGTTAGAAGGTTTCCCTTTAAACATATATTTCGGTCAAAGAGATTTTCTAAAGGAAAAATACCTTTGTGTAGGGGCTCATCGACCACATCAATGATCTCAATGTTTTTTCTTTTAGCCAACAGGTTTATTCAAGCTTCAGAGAACTCTCCCTCATTCAGTAGAAAGTGAAGAAGTTGATTGTCATCTTCAAAAACTTGCCAATGTTCCAAGTTGTCAAGTAACGAAGGTCTCCAATACTTTATCCTTGTGATCCTACATGTGGACCATTGGCATCCAACATGTGGGCTTGCAGCACCATGGAAGCCTAAGCTAGGCTTGTTCTTCCAAAACTGTCCACCAACTAGGTCCTATAAAGACAAATAAGAACGCCCTCCAAGGATCTCAAGTCATAACATCATGATAAGAGAATCCAATCAATAAATGTGCCACCTAAGAATGTGCATCAAAGATCACTATATCAAACAATTAACTGCTCAAATACACTATACGACTTGTCAAGCTTGAATATGGGAGGGTTGAAAAGGTGTCCTATTGGGTATACCTTGCCCTAGATCAAGGAGAGTTTCCAAGAGATCCTTCTCTAAGCCATGTAAAGTGGGTGAAGTGGTTGGTGTTAAGACTCAATGGGCATAGGGCTCATGACATACAAGAGGTCGTAGTGTCTCATTCATGGGTGCCTTCGTAGAGGGTGTGTGGTACCTTCATCCACAAATGCACTTTTTCCAAGCCCATTATTTTCCAGTCTTTTATTCTTTCATAATTTTAAGGAAAGGTTGAAGGTCACTTCCTGGCATGGTGTCCAGATAATGGAAATGTCACCCACAAACACCTAGTGGAAATGAGAAGGTTGGCTCGTGATGAGACAACCTTTCTATCAACCATGAAACTGAGAACCATTACCCTAGTTTGGTGACCAGATGATGGCAATGTCATACCACTAGATATTCATGGACGTGATAGGTCGGCTCATGATGAGACCTCCTATCCTTCAACTAACCCTTTAAGCATTCTTTATCATATTGTGGGTCCCCCTTTACTCAAAGATAAGTGTTTCGTTGCTTTGTTGGGTGATCCCTGGGTGAATCATCTAGAAGGTTCATACAAGGCTTTTATATTTAACCCAACATCAATCCCTCTAGGCCTTCAACCCCTTCTTCCCATAGAACGAGGGACAACCCCTGCTTGGATCAATATGTCTTAAAATCCCAAGAGATAAGGAAATGGAGGGAAATAATGATGGAAAGTGGTAAGTATGGTCAAGAACAATACAATGGCTCTTCAAGGGAGTTCCTAGTAGCAAAACCATCCCCAAGGAAGACCACTTACTAGGGCACAATGTCAACCACCAAGGTGAAGCAGGGCAAAAAGCATAATGTCCAAGCATATATCATTAAATCTAGAGAAATCTAAGATACAAGATACTCAAATGGCTTAAATATTGAATTGATGCTCACCATAAGATTGACTTGTACCTCATGGAGAAAGGCCCATTGCCTTCTGGTAGCCAACTGGAAATCTGGTGGATGCCATCTGGAAATCTGTGACCATCAGTGGTTGTGAGAAGGGTCTCCAACTGTGAAAAAGGGTATTGTTGGTCATGTATTCTCTCGGCACTCCATATCTGCAACCTGAGGGCCTCGAGACATAATCTCCTTAGTTATCCACAAAATGGGGATAACACAACCTATGTTTCATTCATGCTTTTTCTATACTATACAACACTTATTGGCCAACTAGATCAATGTCATGACACTTATAAAACATGTTTTCTAATCTCACTATTTTTGTATGTAACTAATGCATAAATAAGGGTTCCCCTTGTAGGTCAATTGGTTATCCATGCCTCCTTTGGTCCTCAAACTCCCAAAGGTCATAAGCTCAAACCCACCAATAACTAACGCTAGTACGTTGAGTGACACCGAGGAGCATATGGTATAATTTCTGGCTAGATGTGTCGGGCCTCAAGTTGGGTGAAGGGTATAAAGGTATTGAGCCCCACATGTGGCAGTCAATGGGTTATCTATCACCACCCATCTCAATTTGGGTGAAGGGTATAAAGGTATTGGGCTCCACATGTGGCATTCAATGGGTTATCTATCACCACCTGTATCAATTTGGGTGAAGGGTATAAAGGTATTGGGCCTCACATATGGAATTCAATGGGTTATCTATCACCACCCAGGAGTCTACACCAAATTAATCATGAAGGTTGATCCCCCGATTGAAAAAGAAATAAAAAGACAAAAAAAAGAACAAAAACTAATATAAAAACAAAAACTAATGCATAACTTATATCCATTGTCAATATAGAGTAGCTAGCATCACTTGATAACTTATATCCATTGGCTTCTGTGTTTACACTTATAAATTTCACTTAATTACCAATATTCACATTAGACTTAGTTTTCTCATCACTAATTACTTCTCTACCGAAAATTATATTGTGAACCTTTATAGCTAGTGTTTGTAGATTGTTCTACTTCAACTAGTGTTGAATGTAGACTTTGTTTGTGTTTTTGCATGACTTGGTCATAGCCAATATGTTTTCCTACATCACTTCAATAACTAATTCTTGATTCATCAATTCATCTTGTTTATACAAATCCAACTTAAAATCATGTTCACACAAATTTTCTCTCCACTATTTACTCTGTATTCAACTCGATAGAACTTTTCATTATTTCTACCACTCCCATAATGAAAAGTAAATTTTGTTTGTGCTCAATAATTTTGTGAACTTGTTGAAACTTTTCCCTACTCAAATTCTTTGGAAATGTGTGTGTTCTCTATTTTGTAGTTATGTAGAACGTCTTGTAACTATTTTAGGTAATGAAAGCATACTTGTGTGTGCTTGGACTTGGTATGAAATACAAAATTCTTAATCATTTTATTATGCTTCAATTGTCACATAATAAAGTTGTTGGTGAAACATGTATTGCACTGATATCTCAAAGAAAAAAAATCCTTTATGTTACTTCTTTACATGCCACAATCATAGCAACTTTATAGTTTTTTTTATTAAAAAACAATACTACTATTTGTTGCTTCTATTCTTCCATGATATCATTGCTAATCCCAAACCAAATGTCAAGTTATTGTAGTTTGTGCATCCAAACCAATCAAGTTTTGGGTATCTAACAAACTCAAACTTTTTGGTACTAGTATACTATAGGCTCCAATCAATTGTTCTTTAATTTACTACAAGTTCTCTTTGCAACCTTCAAATGAATTTTCCTAGGTTTTAACATATATGTCATCACCACACCTACAACAAAGTCGATATTTAGTTGAGTGATGGTTATATAAATCGAGATTCCTATACATTGTTGCATTTACTAGATTTCCCAGCTTCATTTATGTTGAGCTTTAGCCTAGGTTCCAAGGGTGTGTCCAAGGGTGTATCCATGGGCTTCTATTTTTCCTTCCTAAGCTTCTTTAGCAGATCTCCAACATACTTGGTCTAATATAGAAATATCCCTTCAACCTTCTACCATATGTCCATGCCCAAATAATAATGTGTGATTTCTAGGTTTGATATCTCAAAGGTTTGTTTTCCACTTTTGTTGAGCTCTGTAATTACTTTCCCATTTCTACCTAATATGATTACATCGTCCACATATAAAACAAGTAACAAATCACCTTGCCCTATCTCAAGCACATAAAAGATTGGATTAAATTGTTCCATTTGAGTTTAAGATTTCTAAATTGTTCATATGTATGAGAATACCATGCTCTTGCCACTTGCTTGAGGCCATATTGAGTGTTTTCTCAACCTACACATGAGTTCTCTCCAACCATATATTCTTATCCTTATACCTTTGTGAGGCGATGATCCATGCATAGGAGACTTTGGGCAGCCTCTCCAAAACAAGTACCTTCAAACTCATCACTTCTTTTGTTAAGCCTATCTCGACTACTAAAGGTAGTAAGTGATTGTCGAACACCTCACCTCTTTAGCTTGTTGATGGCATTTTAGTGACATAGAAAACCTCCTCCGACTTGACCAACAAACATCCCACCACTAGGAGATCTTAGAGAAACCCCTGCCCTATATAGAGTACTTCCCACTGAGACTGATTGCACAGTCAAAATTATATCAAGAGGATCTTCTCCTCGACCCCTGATGTTAGGAGAGACAATCCATTTTCCTCCAAAGGTCCTCCCAAGATTGTACAACCAAGTCGCCTCAATACTAGGTACTCACTAAATGATGTCATCAAGATTTGCATCAATCCTTTCCTTTCACAGTGATAGATGGAGATAAAGATTGATCTTCTCCCTAGTTTACCCCTACTTTTATTTCTAGTTATGATGTGAATGTGGAGGTAGGCCTTGAATCTTTTAAGGTTTTCCCCTTCTATTTTATTTAGACCCTACTATTAATGTTTATGCCATTATTATAGTTATTTTCATTTCAATAGATAAGAGCATCATAAGAACAGGATCACTGAGAAATACACATTCACAAGAGACACAACATTTATCCTGGGAAACCCTCTAGGGGAAGAAAACCCAGCAAAAACTTCCTTATCATAAACAACTTATACAATGTTCAAGAGATAACTCAAACCAATACAGATAGTCCTCCCCAAGAGATGCACCACTCTTCTTCTCCTCTCTCTGGTAATTGCAGCTTGCCTCATAAGATAAATGAGCAAGTGAGTTGTGTGTTAGAAGTGAGGCGCTAGCCTCCTATATATACAAAAATGGCACATGTGAAGGGTCACCACTGGCAGGGCCGACCTCTCACTCTAGGTGGGTAAACCCACCTTTAATTAATTCTGGGTCTTCAATAGTAACTGTTGGGGATGACTTCTTGTTCTGCCCTTTATAATTGTCCGATGACCAATCCGCAAAAGGGGATTTGGTCCTTATACAATTACCGACATGATTAATCCACAATGGGGATTAATCCAATAACAATAATAATAATAATGACATGATTAATCCAC
>ML787176.1:717877-752666 GCA_009831015.1 Picea engelmannii
ATAGCTTATACAATGTTCAAGAGATAACTCAAACCAATACAGATAGTTCTCCCCAAGAGATGTGCCACTCTTCTTCTCCTCTCTCTGGTAATTGCAGCTTGCCTCATAAGAGAAATGAGCAAGTGAGTTGTGTGTTAGAAGTGAGGTGCTAGCCTCCTATATATACAAAACTGGCACGTGTGAAGGGTCACCACTGGCAGGGCCGACCTCTCACTCTGTGTGGGTAAACCCACCTTTAATTAATTCTGGGTCTTCAATAGTAACTGTTGGGGCCGACTTCTTGTTATGCCCTTTATAATTGTCCGATGACCAATCCGCAAAAGGGGATTTGATCCTTATACAATTACCGACATGATTAATCCACAATGGGGATTAATCCAATAACAATAATAATAATAATGACATGATTAATCCGCAATGGGGATTTAATCCAATGAATAAAATAATAATAAGAATGCTCTTCGTAGTTACATTATTTCAACACCTACCACTCTCTCTTTTAGTGTCATTTATATATCTCTCTTTTTTTAACATTTATTAACATTTATCATATAGAAGTGTTTTAGAAATTCCCATATTCTATTTTTTTAACATTTATTAACATTTAGCATGTAGAATTGTTTTAGACATTCCCATATTCTATTGACTAACAAAGTACATTTTAGTCTCATTAATCTTATCTTAATCATTTATGGACGTTAATACAATTATCTTATCATATTAGATTCAACAAATCCTTGTCTGTTTTTATCATTTATGGACATTAATACAATTATCTTAACTTATCTTATTAGATTCAACAAATCCTTGTCAGTTTTTAGTATATACTATAAACTACTTCTCAGACTATAAAACCATCTAAAAACAGGTTTGTAACATCCCTATGATGATTTTTCTTTCCAAACTAAGCTACCGATGCTAATACTATTCTGATGGTCTTCCTCGTTACTACTGATGAAAAGGTCTCCTCGGCTTGTTCTCTGTTTCCATCCACATCCTTTACAAACCAATCTTGTTGTGTGCGTGTCTATAATTCCATCAGATTTAAATTTGATTTTGAAATTGTTTCCTTTCCTCCGAGAGTTTATAACAGTTTCCATGTTTGAATCTGGTGAAGGCAATCTATCCATGCTTTCATAGCTTGCTGCAAATTGGACTTTTTTATTGCCTTCTCAGATGTATGTGCCTTAATATAATTCGTTATAGTGCCATCAAAGAAAATTTTAAAACTGGTTGCTTCTTGACGAGAACACTCCTTTTGAATTGCTCTGCTTCTGCATCATTCTAGATAGAATATTGCTTCTGATTCCGAGTTCTCAGTCCTTGATTTCTTTTTGCTTCAAGCTATATAAAGTTCTAGAGCCACTTATCCTTATTTTTTGCTTCATCCTCTTATGATTATGTTTTATCTAGATAATTTTCCAATTTAGAATTATGAGTTTGGGCTCCTCAACATCCCAAATTATGTAAGCTTTTGATTTCTAATTGCATCTAAGCAAGAAACAATTGCATGACATACACGAAATCTTTCGTCACTTTTCCTCGAGTATGTGAGCATACACGATGCTGCAAAACACATAGAGATGTCTCATAGATGGCTTCCTGCCACTCCATAGCTATTTTGGTTTATTATATGAAACTGCGTTGGTCAGATTCTATTGATCAAGTAGACAGTGCAATAAATTATTTCTACCCAGGAATGCTCTACAATTTTCTTGCATTTTAGCATGTTACAAGCCATCCTCTATGAACTTAAATCATCACTACCATCAAAATGCTTCGTCATAACTAGAATGCGCCCAACATTAGGGGACACTTCCAATTATTTGGGAAGAACCTCTTCAGAACCACCATAACATAATTCTTTAAACCTAATTCATCACTACCATTAAAAAGTTTTCATACCGTCAGATACAGTCTCCATTGTCTGCACTCTCCAAAACCTCATCCTCCACACCAGTATTATCGAAACTTTCTAAAGCTGGTTTAGAATTCAATCCCCCAATCTCCTGAGGCTCTTAAATAGAGTCCAATCTCTGGAAGCCCTGATCATAGGGTGTATCTTCCCTTGTTATTTATGTAATTGTTACATCACGTGCCATTGCCCATTTATGTGTAACAATTTCAGGATATGTAATTCTCTTCTCAGCATAGATACGAGACTGGAAACCCACTCGGACATCATCATTCTGATCAAATTCAAGTCTCCTAGACAAATGTTGAACCCCATCAGCAGCTAATTTCAAATCCCTAACATCCTCATCAGTTCCCTCCACCACCTCCATTGAGTTCATTTCACCATCAGCCACAGATGAGGATGAACCCACATCGGATTCATCTGGGGAATTAATAAAAATATCAGATATCTTCACCTGATTTCCTCCAGAAACACACCCAAATGGCTTTTCAACTCATCTTCCTCCTCCAACACTCTCTCCACAACATTTCCACCATAATCAGATGCATTCTATTGGGGTTTCAAGATACCCTCTGGACGCCCAGTAAAGAAAAAAGTCTTGAAAAAACTCTGAGAATACAATTTATCATTCGAAGGACCATTATTGCAAGAGCACGAGTCCTTACTCGCCCAACCATTGCCTCCTTTATCCTCAGACTTTGTTTCCTCTGTGCTGAAATCATCCATGTGGCCATTCACCAACAATCTCTTTGCATCTCCTCTCTATGACAAATCTGCCACCATTGGCATGCATGTGAACCAATTGGATTGGTTGCCATTGCCCTCTGCAAAACTTGAGACATTAGGCCTTGAAAATGCACATTCCTCACACATCCATAAGCATCTACCAACTTCCTGTGGGTCAAGCAATAATCCATCAAGGATATCTCTATGGCATGGCGTTCACATATGAGTTTTCTGTAAAATTCAGGCTCCTTGGGCTCCAGGATATGATCCACCCTAGAACACCATAAGCAAGGTGGGTGTAAACCAAAAAAGTTGGTAAACTTAGCAATGATATAGTAAAAAAGAGCATTAATAAGAAACAGAAATATAAGAATCCATTCCAGGACAACATATACAAACATTCTTGTCAGTCTCCATGAATTTCTCTTTAAGACCTTCGAGAAACCATTGGAAGCCATGTGTTGTGTATCCTACACCGGAAAAAAAGGTGGATTTGACAGCTTTTGGACACTATGTATCAGGAGCTGGAAGCCTAACTCCCAAGCCTATTTTTTGACGAATTCTACACCAAAGTAGGACTAATGGGTACCAAGCTAAGAAACAAACAGACTCAGCACCAATTCAAGTCAGCCTAATAGCTATATATATAGATAATGTTAAAATGTGACAACAATCGATTAAAAGAAAATGTAACACTGAAATTTACTTATATAAATATTTAGTTATATAAATATTTAGTGGTGTTGGCTACTATAAAATTGGTGGAAGTTTGTATAGGTGGTAGTTCTCATAACTATGTAACCGTTCCAAGATTCATATATATTTATGAAGCCCGAGATATGTAATATGTTGTAAGTCTATTCTGAATAATAAAGATACTGATACCTTGCCCCATGGATGTTTCCTTGACACACCGTCAGGATTTTACCACGTAAATCTCATGTGTTATCTGAGTTATTGATTTTTCTTCTTGTCATTCTTATTGCAATTATTATTCTTGTTTCAAGCTATTAAATACCAACAAGTAGTATAAGAGCGAAGGTGTTTGGTTTGTGGAAGGAAGAGGAGAAGCGGCTAGGGTATTTGAGTTGAGTTCTGCTGGTTATATGGGTAAGTCGAGAGGTCGAGTCACGGAGTGCAGAGAGAGAGTCCAAGTCACGGAGTGCACAGGGAGAAAAGGGTCTTGCCCACGTGTAGAGAGCCAAGGGTTCGCGCGCAAGGGAAGAGGAGCCAAGGAGGCAACAAAGCCATCGTGCACAAGGGAAAAGGAGTCGATGAGGGTTCTGTCTATTCTTCAAGGAAGGAAGAACAAGGCCAGTCGAAGAGATGATTTTGAACCCAAGCCAATTTGGAACTCCTATGGAGGCAACAAGGCCAGTCGAGGAGCCGATTGTGAACCCTTGTGAAGACAACATAATTTGGCTTCCGAGTTTAGTAAAAGAGCCGCCCCTTTTTTTAGTGGAAGAGCCACCGGCAGACTGCAAACTGGTGAGTGAAGGTCGTAGAGATTGGATTAGAACCCTAGCCGACGAGAAAAGGTGGTCGAGACGCATGGTTCTGTCGATTCCGCATGCAACTGGTGAAGGTACCATTATTATTTTTTGGGGGGTTCATAATAGAAAAAAAGAATCAAAGGTTGTTTGTTGAAAAATATTGAACCGAAAAGTTCGCCCTTATATGTGAAGAAATATATTTTTCAAAGAGGAATATGTTTAAAAAAAAATGTTTATTTAAGTTTGGTGGTTATGGAGGGAACGAAGATTGGAAAAGGAAGAAAAAATTGAAATAGTGGTGGTATCTAAGAAAGCAAGTGCATCTACTTGTTTATGGAATAGTGGTGGTATCTAAGAAAGCAAGTGCATCTACTTGTTTATGGCATCAACGACTAGGCCATATTGTAAAATTGATCGACTAGGCCATATTGTAAAATTGATCACTACTGTAGTATTTAAAATTCTGAAGTAGATGAAATACTGAAAATACAAATCTGAACATGCTAAAGAGAACAAACTTTAACTAGGATTGATCATGAACATAAAATAACATTTCTGAATATTAACTTGGACTAGAAACAGAAGTAAACATGAATACAACAAGATCTGAACTTTACCTTAGAAAAACAAATGATAGAGGTACATGATGTGTGGTTGTCCTCTTTCTTTATGCTTAGAAAAGCTATGAAGGTCATGGATCAAACCCTCAAGGGTTTGATCTCATCATGATCTTTAAGTGAACAATTTACCAAGAAGAACTCAAGGAAAATCAACAAGAGTAGCGTTGATACAGAAAACCCCAAGGCAGAATCTGATAGTGAAAAACCCTCAAGGCAGAATCTGATAAACAACAGTAGAAGGCAGCAACATCAGGGACAGCAAGAGATAGCACCAACAATCACAGGAGGAGGAGCCAAAGGGTTGCCTAGGAGGCAGTGACACCCTTAAAGCACACAGCGGAAGCAAGAAAAGGGACCAAAGGAAGGTCGTGGCACCCACAACAGCAAGAGAAAGGTTTGTGGCACTTTCACACAGCAAGAGAGAGGGATCAGTGGCACCAACACTCATCAAAGGGGAGCCATACACCAGAAATTAAACGCCCAGCCAACAAACAAGAAGAAGCCTAAGAGGTCGCACCTCAATTCAGAAAGAGAGAGTCCACTAAGGGAGTCGTACCCCAAAACAAGAGCCAAGTTGAAGTAGCCATAGAAAATCATACCATGAGAGGAGAGCAAGTGAGTGTAAGAATGAGAGAGGGGGAAGGGTTAGAATTAGGTTTAATTAAAAATTAAAATAATTAATAATTAATATTTTTAATTAATAAAAATATTAATTATAAAGTCAAATAAGTCAAAATGACTTATAGAAGACCAACACAACATCAAGCAAGATGGACAAAGAGAATCAAGCAACTTATAAGCTTTTATCATCCCTGCATAAGAGTAACCAATGATGTGGTCATGTCCATCTTCTAGCTGCTCCTAGGTCTCATGGACCATCCCGGGAGAGAAGAAGAAGATCACATATCATCACATCTTGGTACACAACCAAGAACCAAGAACACATCTAGGGTTTTTCATCCACCAAGGTACAAGACCAAGGATCAACCCAAGCGTTTGAGCAAGGATTCCCTGGAACACATCCAGGGGCCCTAGAACACATCTAGGGACTTACATCATCAACCACCAAGGAACACATCCAAGGATCAATCCAAGCACCGAGCAAGAATTCCATGGAACACATCCAGGGGCCCTAGAACACATCTAGGGACTTGTTGCTTGGTCTTTGACAAAGAACCCTAGAAATACACTGGGGGCCCTCACTAGGGTATTTTTCCATGGCTTAAACTACTTGGTCCCAAACCAAGAACCCCAGGAGTGCACTGGGGGCCCTAGATCTCAGTTAGGGTCTTATGCCATCCTCCCGGAGAATGGCTCTTGCAGCTGCACTAATTTCAACACATATGAACAAGAAAGGGTTGGGGTTGTAAGTATTGGTAAGCCGTAAGTTATTTTTAGACTTTCAATCTTTGTCAATCTTTGAATTTCTACAAGCTTTATATCTTTGTTGGTTACAGTGATGGAGTTAAGGGATGTAGAGTGTGGGATCCTATTGCCCACAAAATCATCACTAGCAGAGATATGTACATGGAGGATTGCAAAGGGAGATTTGTTTGTAAACTCAAGGAATCATTGTATGACCTAAAGGTACCCAGGAAACTATACAAGATGTTAGATTCTTTCATGGTGAGCCTAAATTTCTTAAGAAGTGAATATAATCATTGTGTTTACTTTGAAAGTTTGGAAAATGGTACATTCATTTTCTTAGTATTATATGTTAATGATATGTTTGTTGCAATGCAAAGCATGTTTAAGATTAGCAAGTTAAAGGCTTAGTTGGCTAGGATGTTTCGGATGAAGGATCTAGGAGCAACAAAACAAATCTTGGGCATAGGAGTAAACAGAGACTGGAAAAATGGTAAGTTGTGGTTAACACAACAAATTTCTATGGAGAAGATATTGATGAGGTTCAGTGTGTATATTGTGAAACCAGTGAATATCCCTTTAACTTTCTATTGTAATTTTTCTTCAAGTTTGTGTCTTGGTAGTAAGGAAGAAAATGATTATATGTCTTGTGTACCATATGTTAATACAGTAGGAAAGTTGATGTTTGCAATGAAATGTTCAAGACTAGATATTTCATATGCAGGTGGTGTTGTCGATGGATACATGGCAAATCCAGAGCATTGAAAATGGGTGTTTCGGTACCTTAGAGGCACAAGTATCACCTATAGTGGTTGTGGTGATTTAGTTTGTGGTCATGATTCAAGAGACTTGGACAAGAGGAGATAAGGTGTTCTATGGTGATCGAAGCATTGTGCATTTGACTAACTGTCCAACATATCAAAATGGGGCAAATCGTCATTTTGTAAGACAAGTCACTGATGGAGGTGGAGTGGTCCAAACTGAAGTAAATTGTGCAGACATGTTCACGAAACCAGTACTTTTAGAGAAGTTGTGGTGGTGTGTGGTTTCTCTTGGCTTGCAAAAGAAGTGATGAATGAGCTTGGGCAAGGTATCATATAAATTGTTGTGAAGGTGGAGATTGTTAAAATGTGACAACAATCGATTAAAAAAATGTAAAACTGAAATTTACTTATGTAAATATTTAGTGATGTTGGTTTATGAAACCAATGGAAGTTTGTATAACTGGTGGTATGAAACCCAAGAGATGTAATGTGTTGTAAACCTGATTGTAAGCGTATCTTGAATAAAAGAGATACCAATACCTTTCCCCGTGGATATTTCCTTGACACACTGTCACACCACGTAAATCTCTTGTATGCTGTCTTACTTATTGATTTGTCTTCATGTCATTCTTCTTGCAATTATTATTATTGTTTCAGGCTCTTAAATACCAAGAGATAATGGGCAGTGTAGTAACAACGAAAACATGCAAAAATCCGATCATTGACCACTCTGCAAAATCCAGTGGAAAAACAATCAATCGGACCTTCTTGTATCTGCAAGGTGCTGAGGCAGAGGCGAGCTTGGGCTGTGAAAACTACAAGGAAGATTGATGGGAGGGGAAGATAAGGAGAAATTGAAAAAGTAAGCCTTGATGATTGACCATCACAGCAACGAATAAAGAGAAAGTTGGAAGGAGCAGCAGCAGCATCAGTGAAAGAAAGATACGAGGAGCCTGAGAAGAGAGAAAAAACTTCGGCAAAATTAACAGTAATCCACCACCACCTTCCCCACTTTTCTTTAACAAAATACCCTATACAATTCTGCAGTATACACATTACATATACATCAGCATTTCTGGGATCTGATGAATAAAGAGGGGATTTGTATCTTTGGTTTTTGGGCCAGACTTTTGTAAAAGTTGGCACCACCATCATCCATATGCAGACTGCATCTATATACCTATCTGTACATGTCTGTATTTTGTAAGCATGAGAATCACCACCAACCACAGCAACAGCAACCAAATCATGTTTTATTTCTTCCCCTAATCATCATTCATAATCATCCAGAACAATTTTAAATTCAAAAACAGGTTTCTTACATCATTATGAATAAGAAATTAGAATTTGGAGAATAAAGTTGGGAAAAGGATGACACCCGGTGTGTACCATGGGACCATCTCCTGTGCTTGCTATTGTACGCTGCCCATTTGACATTAGACTAGTCCCCGCCACCCGCTCTACTGAGCCCACTGAGAAACGGCATTATTGAGAATTTAAAATGAGTTGCCACACTGTAATAAATCATAGCAGGTGGCCATTAAAGGGACAACCAAGCCATGGGCTCCTCCGGTGCCCAAGTAGCATAAAAAGAATTCCAGTTTTTATATAAAGGTTAGCTGACAGTCGGAATAATTATTTCCCAGGGGTCCTTGGTCTGGGCCTGGCTGGTAAGGTCGGTGGCATCCACCGCTTCTTTTCTCCTAAGGAGCCCCACAGCGTTGTGCAGTCACATGCTCAATTAATCAAATACCAATTAAGGAACCCCACAACATCGTCACAATCCCTCAGTCACATGCCTTTTATTTAATCAAACACAAATTCCTAATCAAAGTGGAATGGATAACAAAGTATATATATATATTCAATAGTAAAGTTTCCACTTGCGCTTACCTTCATAAAAATGAAGGTGTCTTAGTATACGTATGATCAATTGATAATTGGTTCACTAGATGAGTCATGCAATTTAGGGTTTATAACGAGTGAATTTTGTTTTTTTAACTTTTAAAATATCTAATAATTAATATTAATCCAGAATTATCATTGGCAATAGGGTTAGGAGCTATCTATAGTTTTACTCCTTGATGTTTAATGTGTTATTGTTATAGTATCATCATTTAATTTATATGGTGATATATGATTTAACCTATTACTTTAGAGTGAAGTGTTTCACATTACAACATATTTAATATATCTAACAAGTTGGTTGTTTAAGTTTTACATTACAACATATTTAATATATCTAACAAGTTGGTTGTTTAAGTTTTACTAGGATTGCACGTGCTTTTGCAAATTTAATTTCAAAGATCAAGATAGTAATAATTGTCAATAGGCCAAACATTAGGTACAACGTCTTATAATTATTTAATCTTTCTCATTTTATTTCACTATGTAATAATAAAAGGAGAATGAAACTATTGATGTGGAATAGAATCTCGGTGCCCATCTCAATATTGAGATTTAAGAATCATCATAACTATGTAATAATAAAAGGAGAATGAAAATATTGACATGGAATAGAATCCCTAAGGGTGGGGGTGGGGAATATATTAGAGAAGGGGAATATATTAGAGAAAACATACATGTGGGGAATATATTAGAGAAAACATATGTATGTTTTCTCTAATATATACCCCCACCCACACCCTCGAAAACATGCATATGTTTTCTCTAATATATCCCCACCCACACCCTCATTGAGGGTGGGGGTGGGGGGATATATTAGAGAAAACATACATATGTTTTCTCTAATACATCCCCCCACCCCCACCCTCAATGAGGATGTATGTTTTCTCTAATATATACCCCCACCCACACCCTCGAAAACATGCATATGTTTTCTCTAATATATACCCCCACTCCCACCCTCAATGAGCATGTTTTCTCTAATATATCCCCCCACCCCCACCCTTAATGAGGGTGGGGGTGTATGTTTTCTCTAATATATCCCCCCACCCACACCCTCAATGAGGGTTTGAGGATGTGGGTGGGAGAATATATTAGAGAAAAGAGGGTGCGGTTTGGGGGTATATTAGAGAAAACATATGTATGTTTATTGTATATTTACTCTATATTACCACCCCCACCCTCAATGAGGGTGGGGGTGGTATATGTTTTCTCTAATATATCCCCCCACCCCCACCTTCATTGAGATTCAGAGGGTGGGGGTGGTATATGTTTTCTCTAATATATCCCTGCACCCCCACCCTCATTGAGATTCAAGAATCATTCAAGCGAGAAGGAACCAAGTTATGGAATAACATAACATTTGGAGAGTTCTAATTACACAAATTCACACCTATATTAAGCTCTCTTTTTCTTTAGTTTAGATTGTAATTTTTGGGAGGCTGAAAACGCATAATCATTTTCTCACATGCCTAGTCACATTGTTCCCATAATGCTTTGTTCAATGCACATTTTGTAGCTCTTTTGTGTTTCAATAATAATATGTGCATTTGAGCAATCTTTAAATTATGGTTTGTATTCTACAGTTTATGTTTCATTGTCTAAACCACATAGATAGTATTCACGTGTTCTTGACATACTAACAATCACGCTTAACTTCTTAAAGTTTACTGTGCATTGTGATAGTTGTTTCCATCATTAGCGAGTGTACTTTATAAAACATAGGTTCCTTTACAAATTATACATGCACTTTTTGTTCTCATCACATATTATTACTCCTTGCATAAACATCCCTTACTATCTATGTCACTTTTGTACTTTTATTATTTAAATTGTTTGTGTTGTTAGGGTTCTACCATAACCTCCCTACTTTAGGGTATTTAGGAGTTAGTCAATTAATGTATGTGGTCATCTTCTTTGAATCATTAGATATTTAGTGGATATTTATTTCATGTAATAGTGTAATCTTTATCAAATAAATTTCACCAGGTAGTTGGTATTCATTAATGACGATACCACAAGTAGTTAACTTTTTGCTATTGAAAATATATTGAAAGAGCTAGGAGGCTATGGAATGTCTTTGTCGAGTATTGTTGTAATTAGAGCTCTACTTAGTGAGAAGTCACCCTACCTTAAGAGTCAAGTGAACATTGTTTTCTTTCTCTAATAATCATTACTACAAGCGTATATTTCGCATATTTAATTGTATATGTCTCTTGTATATGATTTTTTGTAGTTATACTCTTTGAATTCCTTATATGTTGATTCAAGTCTAAGGGTTAAGAAAATTTACAAGTGGTGTGAGAGCTCTTTCCTAAGTCGGCATGCATTCAGATTTGATCAAGAACGTGTTTCGATGTCTTTAAATAACACAGAAATATCTCGTTTGACGGGTAAATTTGTAGTTGGAGAAGAATACATGCAAAAAATACAAGTGGTGTCACCTGTTTGGACACTCTTGTAACCTTTGTCGGTACCCCTTTGATTAGTACCACATCGGACAACACATGTATATGGAATTTCCTTCCACATACCCTAGGGTATATGGGAAGCCCTCTATGTGCACCTAAAACCAGCCTTACATAAACGTGTGGTCATCATGTTGTTATAGTACACCAAGAAAAACACTTTGGGAGATCACTCTTGCATACCAATGAATTAGGTAGTATGGCTAAGATTACAATAGATCCTCCTTAATTTTTATTTTCCTAAATAAACAAGAAAGATTACAAACATGATTAGAAACAGAGTCGATGGACTCATGTAAAAGATATGCTTTGATTACAATGAAGTTAATGGATACAATGGGTTTAATCCCCTTATATATTAGTGGTTAAGTAGTTGTGTTATCATTACAACATAACTACTTTATTATATAACTATCATTGTAATAGTCACTTAAAATCCACAACTTTGTTACATTAGATAATCCTTATACTTTAACACCCCCTCTTAAGGCTTATAGTACAATTAAAAACATCAGCTAAACCAATCTTCAGATGCTTCCGCTTGACAAACAATGTTTGGACTAAGTAGGGCTCCATAAAGCTACCTCGTAACCCTCGTAAAGATGTAGCTCCTAAGCTAAATTCCTAAGTTCCTAGATTCCACCTCCTCAAACTCTTAAATTATGAATTGAATTAAATTACTAGACCACAATCCACATACATGTCTCATAACCCCATTATGGAGGGATAATTCCTGAGATCTACAAACTCGATCACTTCCTTGTCTACAAAGTGTGGGCCTATTAAATCATGAAAGTGTCATATGTTTTTATTGTCCTCTGTTTCAATAAAGCACGGGGATAAAGGCTTCTCTTCTACATCAAAAAATTTTGATACAAGGTTGAGCATCAAATGTCCCTATGGAAATATCTCCATCTACTAAGTCATCGAGGTACATATCCATGGCACTTGCCTAGTTCTCTAGGATAATATTTTAGATGTAGGGTTTATTCATGTCAATCTTACATTTGTTGAAAACAAACATTGGAAACCCTAACCATTGAAAAGCAATCTTGCTAAAATAACTTATGAAACTGAAATTCTATCTCTTCTAATAATTTATGGAATTGATGAAAATAAATAAGTTTTAGAAAAAAAATATTTGTATATTTTTCCCTTTTCTACATAAGTTCAAATTTGAGATAGTAAATTATTTTGCAAAATTGTCTCTATTTATGAAAATAGGACCATTCCTCAATGATAATACAAAATAAAAATTGTTCTACCTCTATTTCATAGAACATTTCCTAGTCATTTTTATATTCGTTGGACATGGTATTCTTCAATGTTTAGGGAAAGTCACATCTCTATATGGCTATTTTGCATATTAAATCTTCACAACCTCTTTTGTCTATCACCTACTCATTTTCCTTTGCTCTCTTTATTTTCCCCTGTATGCACATGTGTTCTTCTTTTGTCTTTGACCACGATCTCAAATAACTAGTGAATCAATTATCCTTCAACAAATGGTCACTAGATCATAAAGGCTAAGTAAACAATGTATGACTAGGACATGGTTCTCTTAGTGGATGAGACTTTGTTTGCTTGTGCAATTTGGATCTGGATCTTAACTCATGTAAAAATTTCTAGTGGCTACTCCTTATTACAATTGTATACATATATGGTGGCTCGTTCACCAATGACATGCGACCCTTTTCATTGACCAGTGGATGACTCTAAAAATTAACATAGACTCTCATACAAGCCTTTGAATGACAACTAGGGTAGTAGCAGATTGCACTTTTGGGTTTGGTAGGGTCCCTCTTTCAAACTATAATAGAGTCAAGGAATTGTATTGAAACCCTTCTCGACAACTTCCTTGTAAAGGTTTCACCCATTACTTTAATTGATACTTAATAACATGAATTCCTTTAAAAAAATCATAAAGATTTAATATATTTAATGAAGAAACTAAGATTCAACCAATATAATTTGCATCAATTCAAACTCCAAATCTTCCCACTCTGATACCATGGTATTTTCCTAAATAAACAAGAAAGATTACAAAACATGATTAGAAACAAAGCCAATGAACTCATGTAAACAATATGCTTTTATTGCAATGAAGTCAGCTGATACAATGGGTGTCATCCCCTTTTATATTAGTAGTTAAGTAGGTGTTCTACCATTACAACATAACTACTTTATTATCTAGCCGTCATTTTAATAGTCACTTATAATCCATGACTTTATTACATTAGATAAGCCTTATACTTTAACATTTGTTATTTCGATGAAAGATTTGGTCAAGTACTATTGTTGGAAAGCATTCGATATTTCAAAGAGATATAGAAATTGACATTCCTTTGTCCTTAATACCTTGAAAACCATAGCCTCTACAATATGCCAACAAAATTCTTACATCTTTGAGTATAAAAAGAATCTGGGAATTCTATCAATGTAGTAATACTCCCACCAACATAACAAAACAAACAAACAAAAAAAATCTAGGTCTTGCCCGTACCATTGTGATTTTTTTACATTGATCGTGTGGGTATACCTCTCTAGTAACCCTTTTTGTGTGGACCCAACAATACAATGTTCATGAAATATCTCACAAGACTCCTCTCAAGCCATTGGTCGTATTGAGATAAGTCTACGATAACAGGTCAACGAGATCTTAAGTGGTACCATGCCCAATAATTACAACATGGCATCCATGAAGGAAATAATCTAGGAACTACACAAATAAGTACCAACATCTTGAATCCAAGGTTTCTTAGTTTGGTTATTCAATCAAAGACCGAGGTACTCAACTCTCATCAAATATTGACCAAAAAGGTGTCAAGCTCAAGAACATGATAGGATGGTTATGTACATCCTTGGGTATCAAGATGCCAAAACAACACATGGAGCCACCCACGAGGGAATCTTCAAGAAATGAAGAGTAGCACACTAACATGCTCTTTTGGATAACCATCACACACCCTTTCAAGATCACAATTCATGCCACTACTCTCCAAAAGTAGACATGAACACGTTTGATGGTTCTAATCCCTTTGGTTGGGTTACCCAAATGGAACACTATTTCTCTCTCCATGGAATTACTAATGAACTAATGAACCTTAGAGTTGGGGTTCTATATTTGGACCTAGAATGTTGGCAATGATGGGAATGGTATAAAAAATCTCAGGGGCTACATCTCTTGGACCCATTTTGTAAAGACCATCTATGCTCATTTTGAATGAGACACTCATTATTTGGGGTGAATAAAACATTTATGTCAAACAAGCACATTTATAGACTTTATTGCAACCTTTGAGTAATTGGAAGTCTACACATAGGACCTATCTAATTCCTTTTATAAATAATGTTTCATTAGTGGTCTCAAGGAGGAAATTAGAGCACAAGTCGTGATGCAATGCCCAACTACTTGGTTGGAATCCTATGAGAGATATAAATAAGTTGAGATCGTGATCAATGCCCAAACCAAAAGAACCGTGTTCATTTCTTGCACTCACCCTCCTTTAGAAACTACCACCATCCCCTCCACCTCTCATCCCTTGAAAATACAAAAGGTGTCCCTGAAAGAGATGGAAGAACACCAAAGCCTCAAACTTTGCTATAATTATGATGAGTGGTATTTCAAAGGGCACAAATGTAAAGAACATAAAATATTTTAAATGGATGTATCCCTCCAAGACCACTTGAAAGATATCCCAGTCAAAGGAACTATTGAACTAGAATTAAAAGACAAAACCCCTCCTACTCAAGAAGAAACAACCTTACAAGCTCCTTGTGAGGAACCCTAAATTTCTCTCCATGTTTTATCTAGTTTTTCTGCAACCCAAACTCTAAATTTGATTAGTTACATCAATAAATACAAGGTGGATATTTTATTGATAGCGACAAGACCCACAATTTTATTCATAGGAGACTAGTCAAAGAAACCCATTATTACGTCCATGCCATACATAATTTCCAAATTATGATAGACAATGGTGGTATGATGAAATGTGGAGGATGATTTGAAAATGTGAAAATTCAAATGAGCGAGTAACATCTCAAATATCACATGTTTTCTATTGAAATGGGTGGTTGTGATTTAGTTCTTCATGCAAATTATTTATGCACTTTGGGACCTATCACCCTACATTTCAAGGATTTATATATGAGCTTCACTAAGGAAGCGTGGAAACATACCCTCAAGGGGATTAAGTCTAATTCCCCTAAAAGTATTATCTCTCACTGTATGGAGATTTTATTGAAGAACTATCATTGGGGAATTATTGCCCAGTTCAATGTCATACAAGTAGTGGACACCCCTCCATGGGATATTCACCCCGATTTGCAGTTGTTCCTATCTAAACATCAACAAGTGTTTGAAACACCATGTGGATTATTGTCTTCACATGGTGAGCATTACCATGGTATCCCCCTGGTTTTAGGTAGTCAACCACCCAATGTGTCTCCTTATAGTCACTTATAAGCCATGACAACATAACTACTTTATTATCTAACCGTCATTTTAATAGTCACTTATAATCCACGACTTTATTACATTAGATAAGCCTTATACTTTAACATTTGTTATTTCGATGAAAGATTTGGTCAAGTACTATTGTTGGAAAGCATTCGATATTTCAAAGAGATATATAAATTGGCATTCCTTTGTCCTCAATACCTTGAAAACCATAGCCTCTACAATACGCCAACAAAATTCCTACATCTTTGAGTATAAAAATAATCTGGGAATTCTATCAGTGTAGTAATACTCCCACCAACATAACAAAAACAAACAAACAAATCTAGGTCCTACCAGTACCATTGTGATTTTTTTGCGTTGATCGTGTGGGTATACCTCTCTAGTAACCCTTTTTGTGTGGACCCAACAATACAATGTTCATGAAATATCTCAAAAGACTCCTCTCAAGCCATTGGTCATATTGAGATAAGTCTAGGATAACAGGTCAATGAGATCTTAAGTGGAACCATGCCCAATACTAACAACATGGCATCCATGAAGGAAATAATCTAGGAACTACACAAATAAGTACCAACATCTTGAATCCAAGGTTTCTTAGCTTGGTTATTCAATCAAAGACCAAGGTACTCAACTCTAATCAAAGATTGACCAAAAAGGTGTCAAGCTCAAGAACATGATAGGATGGTTTTGTACATCCTTGGGTATCAAGGTGCCAAAACAACACATGAAGCCACCCACGAGAGAATCTTCGGGAAATGAAGAGTATCACACTAACATGCTATTTTGGATAACCATCACACACCCTTTCAAGATCACAATTCATGCCACTACTCTCCAAAAGTAGACATGAACATGTTTGATAGTTCTAAACCCTTTGGTTGGGTTACCCAAATAGAACACTATTTCTCTCTTCGTGGAATTACTAATGAACTAATGAACCTTAGAGTTGGGGTTCTATATTTGGACCTAGAATGTTGGCAATGATGGAAATGGTATAAAAAATCTCATGGTGGCTACATCTCCTGGACCCATTTCATGAAGGCCATCTATGCTCGTTTTGAACGAGACACTCATTATTTGGGGTGAATAATTTTTTTATGTCAAACAAGCACATTTATAGACTTTATTACAACCTTTGAGTAATTGGAAGTCTGCACATAGGACCTATCTAATTCCTTTTATAAAGAATGTTTCATTAGTGGCCTCAAGGAGGAAATTAGAGCACAAGTCATGATGCAACGCCCAACTACTTGGTTGGAAGCCTATGAGAGATATAAATAAGTTGAGATCGTGATCAATACCCAAACCAAAAGAAACTTGTTCATTTCTTGCACTCACCCTCCTTTAGAAACTACCACCATCCCCTCCACCTCTCATCCCTTGAAAATACAAAAGTTTTCCCTGAAAGAGATGGAAGAACACCAAAGCCTCAAACTTTGCTATAATTATGATGAGTGGTATTTGAAAGGGCACAACTGTAAAGAACATAAAATATTTTAAATGGATGTATCCCTCCAATACCACTTGAAAGATATCCCAGTCAAAGGCATTATTGGACTAGAATTAAAAGACACAACCCCTCCTACTCAAGAAGAAACAACCTTACAAGCTCCGTGTGAGGAACCCTAATTTTATCTCCATTCTTTATCTAGTTTTTATGCACCCCAAACTCTAAATTTGATTAGTTACATCAATAACTACAAGGTTGATATTTTATTGATAGTGACAAGACCCACAATTTTATTCATAGGAGACTGGTCAAAGAAACCCATTGTTACATCCATGCCATACATAATTTCCAAATTATGATAGACAATGGTGGTATTATGAAATGTGGAGGATGATTTGAAAATGTGAAAATTCAAATGAGCGAGTAACATCTCAAATATCACATGTTTTCTATTGAAATGGGTGGTTGTGATTTAGTTCTTCGTGCAAAATGTTTATGCACTTTGGGACCTGTCACCCTAGATTTCAAGGATTTATATATGAGCTTCACTAAGGAATCATGGAAACATACCCTCAAGGGGACTAAGTCTAATTCCCCTAAAAGTATTATCTCTCATTGTATGGAGATTTTATTGAAGAAAGATCATTGGGGGAATTATTGCCCAGTTCAATGTCATACAAGTAGTGGACACCCCTCCATGGGATATTCACCCCGATTTGCAGTTGTTCATATCTAAACATCAACAATTATTTGAAACACCATGTGTCTTATTGTCTTCACATGGTGAGCATTACCATGGTATCCCCCTGGTTTTAGGTAGTCAACCACCCAATGTGTGTCCTTATAGGCATCCTTTTTCATAGAAGAATGAAATAGAAAATATCATTCAAGAACTATTGGAGGCTAGAGTCATACATCCTAGTACTAACCCTTACTCATCACCTATGGTCATGGTATTAAATAATGAAGCCAATTGGTGCATGTTTCCCAATTTGTAGTCTCTCAATAAGTTGACCATAAAGGAAAAATTTCCATTTCTAGTTATTGATGACCTCTTAGATGAGCTTCATGGAGCCAAGTTTTTCACTAAATTGGACCTTCATTCAAGATACAACAAAATAAGGATGAAGGAGGAGGACATCTCTAACACATATTTCCACACACATGATGTTCATTATGAGTTTTTATTGATTCGCTTCGGACTTTGCAATGATCCATCCACCTTTCAGAGCCTCATGAATATTTTTCAACCCTTCCTACACCATTTCGTGTCAGTATTATTCTTTAATGATATGTTGATTTACAATAAAATATGTGAATCCCAGAGCATGTTGATAGATCCTTACAACTCTTGCGGGACCACTAAGTATTCCTTAAATGTTCTAAATGTGATTTTGGGGCTTTAGAGGTTGAATACTTGGCTCACATTGTGACTCAAGATAGAGCGTGAGTAGATCCCAAGAAATTTATGGCTATGTAAGACTGGCCCCACACCAAGACCTTGAAGATATTTCATGGGTTCTTAGGAATTATAGGTTACTACAAGAAGTTTGTGAAAAATTATCAAAAAAATTATGTTCCCTTAGCCACCCTACTAAAAAATAATGTATTTGTATGGAGTGAGGCCACTGAGAAAGCCTTCTCAACTTTAAAGGATGCCATGTGCACTACTCCAATATTAACAATGCTTAATTTCACTAATTCTTTTGTCTTTCAATGTGATATCTCAGACAAAGGTATCAACACGGTCTTGATGCAAGAAGCGAATCCCCTAGCCTTCACCATAAGTAGTTGTGTGACCACAATTAGGGAAAATCCACCTATGAGAAAGAGATGATGGTCAACATTCATACAGTTGAGACTTTGCACCCATATATCATCGGAAGGAATTTCTAGATCAAGGTTAACCATCATAGTCTAAAGTATTTTCTAGAACAAAGGTTATGATCACCAAAGCAATGTAAATGGGTCACTAATGTGCTTCGGTATGATTATAAGATCATATATAAGAAAGGTACATAAAATGTGGTGGTTGATGCCATATCAAGGCAATATAAGGAGTAAGGATCCATCTTTTTCTTATCCTTACCTGTTCTAAATTGGCTTGATGAAGCCCGTCAAGAATGGACGGATAATGACATTGTGGTTCAACTCATCCAAATGATCTAGGAAGATCCCAAACCTCCTAAAGTTTATACATAGAAACAATATTTCTTGAAGTAAAAAGGGTGCATTGTTCTAGTAAAAAATTATTCCTTAAAACAAAGAGTCTTAGAGGATTTGTATTCATCACCTATAGGGGTCACTCTTTCTTTCATAAAACCTATGAACAAGATAAGTTCTCCTTATTTTGGCAAGGCGTGAAATATAAATTTAAGGTTTTGTATCAACGTGTGACATTTGTCAAAGAAACAAGGGTGAGATGATGAAGACACCTAGGTCATTGCAACCACTATTGATCCCAACAAATATCTAGGTTGACATCTCTATGGATTTTATAATGGGTCTTCCAAATGCTAGTAACAAATCAGCCATCATAGTGTTAGTCGACCGCCTTTCCAAATATTCTCATTCTTGTACCTTATCACACCCATTTACACTTTCCCTAGTTCCCCATATCTTCATGGATCATATTTTTAAGTTACATTGCAATCCCACTTCCATTGTCTTGGATTGAGATTCCACATTCACAACCAAAATTTGGGAAGAGATGTTTAAACTTTAGGGTACCCATTTTAAAATGGGAATCATGTATCATCCCTAACTGATGGTCAAATTGAAGTGGTCAAAAAGTGCTTAGAAACTTATTTTTTATGCTTCAATTCAAAAAAAATGCATCAATGAGCATAATGGCTACCCCTTGCAAATTGGTGGTACAATACCGCTTATCATGGAGATACCAAAATGACACCATATGAAGTTGTATATGGCCCAAATCCCTTGTTAGCGACTTACTATTTACCAAGCATCTCCAAGGTTCATGTAATTGATAGCACACTTCACACTAAAGAATCCATTATCTACACACTTATGAACAATTTTGTTTTGACTCAAAATATAATGAAACAACAAGCTAACCAACATCACTCGTAGCATTCTTTTATAGAAGGGGATTAGGTGTTTCTTTTCCTTCAACCCTATAAACAAACATCCCTCAAAGATAAAATCCAGTAGAAACTAGCACCAAAATTCTATGGACTCCATAAGATCATCCAACGCATTGGGAAAGTTGCCTAGAAACTATCTCTTCTGACGCTCTTATTTTCTAAATATGGTAGTGGGATCGAATTGTGGGGCGCAAACTAGCTTGCTAGAACTGTTGAAGAAAGGTTCATTTGGCTCCAACTTGAAGTAGTGTTGGCTACACATAACATTAATTACACTAGCACATGGTTAGAGAAGTATTGATCCAATGGAAAGATATGTAGCCAAAATATGCCACATGAGAACCAACAATGATTATGTAGAAATTTTCCCACTTCCATTCCTAAGGACAGTACCACTTTTGAAAGGGGAGTGCATATTAGGGTCCTACCCTAACCTCCCTACTTTAGGGTAATTAAGAGTTATTCAATTAATGCATGTTTCCATCTTCTTTGAATAAGGCCCATTAGATAGTTAGTGGATAATTATTTAATGTAAAATGCTCATCTTTATCAAATAAGCCCCACTAGGTAGTTGGTATTCATTAATGATGGAACCACAAGTAGGTAGGGTTTTTCTAATGAGAATCCATTTAAATAGCTAGGAAGTTATGGAATGATTTTGTTGAGTATTGTTGTAATTGGAGCTCTTCTCAGTGAGACGTTCCCCTACCTTATGAGGCAAGTGAACATTGTTTTCTTTTTGTGATAATCATTAATACAATGATATATTTCACACATTTCATATTAAATGTCTTTTATATCTTATTTTATGCATTTATATTCTCTAAATACCTTCTCTAGTATTCAAGTCTAAGGGTTAAAGATCACTACACATGCATTTTCAATGTTCAATTATCGTTTTCAAATTTTCTATGTGATTGATAATAGTTACCATGTCATTTTTTTATTTTTTTTTAACCAATTTGAATTCTTTACCTTTAACACAACAAAACTACTCAATTTAACCATTTTCTCTATAAACTAAATAATTTTAACACATAATTACAACACTAATAATATAACTTATTGGTAAGGATTTTACTCTTATAATAAAAATGTGCTCTATAACTCATAACTTATTGGTAAGGATTTTACTCTTATAAGAAAAATGTGCTCTATAACTCATAACTTATTGGTAAGGATTTTACTCTTATAAGAAAAATGTGCTCTCTCGCACCTTCTTAAAGTGTCCATTTCTCCCACTATGTTAAAGTGAACATGTGCATTACACTTCTTTATTTTTACAATGATAACTATCATGAAAACGTAGCATGATAAGCCAACTAATTCGTTTCATTAAATCAATTAGATCTTTCTACAATGATAATAACACCATCTTTAAAATGTAGCATGGTAAGCCAACTACAAGTAGTTCCATTAAATCAATTAGGTGCATGTAGCATGGTAAACCAACTACTTTGTTTCATTAAATCAACTAGGTGCATGAAGCCCAATGGAACACAAATATATGTAACCATCATGAGTAGATATGATATTCCAGCATGAAGTTGGATATTTCATCATCACTTCTTTATTTTTACAATGATAATCATCGTGAAAATGAGCATGGTAAGCCAACTACTTTATTTCAATAAATCAATTACATGCATGAAGGTCAATGGAACACAAAGATATGTGACCATTACAAGTTGGATATGCTATGATATTTCATCATGAAGATAGATTTCTTGTGATATTTCTTTCAAACCCATTATTTGCTATGATATTTCATCATGAAGATAGATTTCTTGGGATATTTCTTTCAAACCCATTATTTGAAAGGGTAGTGAAATGAAGTTGGATTTGTTGTGATATTTTTTTCAAACTCATTATTTAAAATGGATATCATTTTTAATAATGATTTTAAAAAGAATGTTTTTCACAAAGTGATATTGAACTTGAGGTGAAAACATGTGTTCTAAATTTGGATTTGTTGTGATATTTTTTCAAACCTATTACTAGAAATGTTTGTGGCATGTGATTTTTAATAATAATGATTTAAAAAAATGTTCCATAACTTAAATATTATTAGATATTTTGGTTTCATTGAAGATTTGCAATTTGATTTTTCAAAATGTACTTGCAAAATGATATTGAACTTGAAGTATTGTAGGTTACATATTGTAGTGCTCAAGATTTGCAATTTAATTTTTCAGAATGTACTTACAAAATGATATTGAACTTGAAGTGTTGTAGGATACATATTGTAGTGCCCAAGAAAAACTGACAAAAGAAAATAAGGTCTAAGGTACTCTTGAAAGATAAACAAGAATAATTCAAACATGTAAATGTGGAAAACTAAAAGAAAAACAATACAAATCCAAGGATGCAAACAAAAAAGAGGTTATATGGAAGAATCCAAAGAAGCAAACAAAGAGAGAGGGTGTATGAAAGAGTAAAGACATGCCAAGAAGTTGGATTTGTCGTGATATTTCTTTCAAACCCATTACTTGAAATGGTAGTGACAAGTGACTTTTAATAGTAATGATTTCAATAGGAATTATTCTCACAAAGTGATATTGAACTTGAGGTGTGACCATATGTTGTTTGACACTTCAATCATGAAGTTGGATTTGTTGTGATATTTTTTTCAAGACCATTACTTGAAATATTAGTTACATGTGATTCTTAATAATATTGATTTCAAAAGAATGCTTCATAACTTAAATATTTTTAGATATTCTAGTCTCATTGAATATGTGTAATTTGAATTTTCAAAATTTACTCACACAGTGATATTGAACTTGAAGTGTTGTAGGTACGTATTAGTGCCCAAGAAAAAATGGACAAAAAAAGGAAGGTCTAAGATACTCTTGAAAGATAAACATTAGGAATTCAACTATGTAAAAAAGGACGAGGTTGTATGGAAGAATCCAAGGATACAAACAAGAAAGAGGTTGTATGGAAGAGTGAAGAATTGCTAAGCAATAACGACACTTAATGGCTATTTGAAGATAGTGCAAATAGGTTCATTTTCACCATTTCACCTTATTGATTTTAATCACATAGTAAAAAAATACTTTACCCCCAAACTTCTATTGTGGATTGCAAGAATTTCAACATGCAGATTCAAGTTTCTTCTGAACTAGGTTGGCCCTCAACTCATGCTTTGCATGTCTATCCATTTCATTTTGTATTTAGTTGATAATTTCTTGGGTGCTAATCCCTGTCTGGACTGCAATTGTGTGGCCGTGGGTTCAACACCCAACAATGGTATCCAGAAATCCCTCACCGCAATGGTTATGTGGTAAAATCCCTGTTGGATGCCACTATCCCTGGGAACAGTCACGACCAAGCCCTAAAATAGGAAGAAATGGAAAAAAATCTCAGAATAGCATATTGGAGACCAATGCACAACTGTTTACTTGAATTTTGTAGGGAAATCACTATGTTGGAGTGGAAAGAAAGAGAGCACAAGCCGTCCAATGTGGTTGCAATGCAAGACCAGGACACTTTACATGCATTGATAGATTGTAGGCTAGGAGTCAAAACATGTGAAGTTGCATCATGATTCTTTAGTGGTTAGTGGGTTCTTAGGATCTAGATGAGTAGTATTTCAGAGTGTGGAATGAGATTGTCTACATAAATGTTGAGAACATCTATTTCCTAACAAGGTTATCTCGACATGCTAAGCTAGTAATCCTGAAAGGAGGTGATAGGGGTGGAGGTATTGGGATAGTAGATGAGTACATTGCTTCTCATTATAGACCAGGATCCAGGAAAGGTGTACAAGTTCCCTTGAGAACCATTCCATTCACCATTACTTAAGTAGTGAGGTCAACTACACCTTATCTGTCCTCGTGTGTGCAGGTGCACTATGCATTGGAGTGTCTATCGACCATACTGTATGAATGGTGTATACTTTTAGTGGTCAACATGAGGGACTCCATATCTGGATATAGGACAAGGAGACAAAAGCAGTTTGGCTATGGCTCGATCCTTTATTCTTTCTTGCTAGAGAGAGTACCAGCGATGCACCCCTACATATCTACTCCATTCACTGGGTCGATAGAGCCCAAGATGTGTAGGTGGATAGACTGCATGGTACACCTTGGAGGCGACCTTCCCATGAGCACATTCGTCCAAGATTTCTTTGATTGGTGGGATGATAAGATTATTGTGATCTAAGTATATCCCTATGCTAGTACAGGCTTCTAGAATTATCTTGATCTTGTACTACCTTCGGGAGCATAGTGGGGTGATGTTGGTAAGAAAGAACAAGTGCTTTTAATTTTTTTTGTTTTATAAATGTTTTGGATTTTTGAAAATATTATAATTTATATGTTTTTGGTATGCAATGACACTAACAATATTTGTTCATGACACAGATGTGGGTCTAGTTTATCCAACAAGGGTGCCCCCAAATTTCCATAGAACTAACGAGGATTAGTCTCATGTGGAGGAGGGGGAGGTAGACACTGCAGAAAACCTTCATGAGGTGTGAAGGAACCTGGAGGGTTTCACGATGGGAGTAGCCATGATGAGAGTAGAAGTCATTCCCTAATGGTTATAGTACCATGTGGTAGAACTACCATTTCCTTTTGTGACATTGTTGAGGCAAGTATCCAATGTGATTGTGTGCTACCATGAGACACTTGCACTGGCCCTAGAGGATTATTCCTAAGGCCTGTCCTTGCTTTGCATCTACGAATATATTCTGGATGCATTTTGATGTTACCATGACCAAGACTATATCCTCTATCCTATCCCAACTAAGAGGCGTCCTAGAAGGTCTACCATACAAAAAATTGAACAATTCCATCTTAATATAACTTTGATAACTATTATTATACGCAAATTCAACAAGAGGTCAAAATTCTTCCCAACATTTTTCTTGATCTATCACATACATACAAAACATATCTTCCAATATTTGATTTATTCTTTCAATATGTCCATCAATGTTTGGGTGGTATGTTGCATTGAAATTAAGTTGTGTTCCCAATGCTTTTTTGTAAACTCATCCAAATTCTTCTTGTAAATAGTGACCCTCTATCTAAGATTATATTCTTTAGAATTCGATGTAACCTTACTATATCATTGATGAACACCCTTGCAATCTCTAGTGCTTGATAAGTAGTCTTTACTAGGATAAAGTGTGCACTTTTGGTCAAAGTGTATACTACCAAAAATATAGATTTGTGTCTCCTTGGCATCATAGGTAATCCAACAATGAAATCCATCAAAATCACGCCTATTTTGATTCCAATGCATGTAGTTCCAACAATCCTACCAAATGTCGATGTTCAACCTTCACTTGCTAACACTCGAGACATCTAACTCCAACTTGACTTATTTTTACCATTCGTCTTCTAATTGTAACTTCAATATATTCCTCGTAAACTCATGTTTAATGGAAAATTTGAGAAAACATGTCGCTTGCGACTAAAAGCATTTGCCACTCTATTTACTATTCATTTAATGTATGCCATATAAAAATCATACTTTGTAATTCTAATTGCCTCTGTCTAGCGTTCAAATCACTTTGCGTAAATATGTGTTAAAGTTCACTATGATTTGTCTTCAACTCAAATTTCCTTCCAACTAGATATTGCCTCCAAATTGTTAATGCATGAACTATCATCACAAGTTCTAAATCATGTGTTATGTAATTTTATTCATGCGGATGAATCTTTCCTAAAGTGTAGGAAATCACCTACCTTCTAGTATTAATACTCCGCCTAATCCTTCCTTCAACACATTTGTACACACCAAAAAAACTTGATCCCTATCTAACACCTTCAAAATAAAAGTCGTCACCAATAATCCCTTAATTTTTTTAAATGATTCCTCACATTCTTCTATCCATATAATTTGTTTATTCTTCTTCTATAATTCAATAATAGAATTTGCAATATTTAAAAATACTTCTACAATCCTTCTATAATATTCCCAAACCCATAAAACTGTTTACTTCATGTACGTTAGTAGGCATTGACCATTCCATAATTGCTTCCATCTTTGTCGGGTATACCGCAATTACTTCTCTTGAAATTATATGTCCCAAGTAATGAATCTTTGACTCTTAAAATGATAATTTAGAAAGTTTTCCATATAACTTATGCTCTCTAAGACATTATAATACCTTTCTTAGATTTTCTTTGTGCTCCTCCAGTGTATGAGAATATATCAAGATATTGTCCAAAAACACTTGGGTGAACTTATCAAGGTACTGTCGAAATACTCCATTCATTAAACTCATAAATACTCATGGTGCATTCAACAATCCTAAGGGTACTATAAACCAATACATAATGTCCAGATCGTGTCTTAAATGTAGTCTTAGGAATATCTTCTTTCCTTATTCTCAATTGATGAAATCATGACCTTAAATCTATTTTCAAAAATACTTTAGCTCCTTTCATTTGATCAAATAAGTCATCAATTCTAGGAAATGGGTATTGATTTCTTATTGTTTCTTTGTTTAATTGTCGATAGTTGATACAAAGTCTCCATGATGCATGTTTCTTTTTTACAAATATCACTCACACTCCCAATGGTGATATACTCTAACAAAGTAATCCCAAATCTAGAAGTTCTTAAAGCTGCATCTACAACTCTCGTAACTCTAGAGTCATCATACAATAAGGAGCCCTTGTGATTGGTTTCATTCCTAGTTTAAGTTCAATTGTGAACTCCAATTCACTCGTAGGAGGTAATCCACACAATTCCTCCGAAAACACATAATTTTTTTGATAATATCAAATATTGTTCTATACTCACTATATCCTCATCCTTGTTCAAAGTTGTTACAACATAAAATCCACATCATTTTCTCATACTTTTATTTAGTTGTAATGTTGAAATGAATTTTAATGACACTCCTCTATTCATCATGAATAAAATTATTTTATGACCTACATCGTCTATAAAAATAAAGTTTTTTTTATTCTTACAGTCGAATACTACATAACTTTCTAACTAGTACAATCCTATTATTATATCATAAGATCCCAAAATATTTGAATACAACGATACTCAAGTTAAGTATACATCTAGATCAATCTTTGTTACATCGATGGTACTCAAGTTACGTAATCGATGGTCAAGTGTTGCGGGGAGGAAGCACATCCACCTATGCAGTTGGGATCTCTTAGCAAAACCAAAGCAACTGGGAGGCTGGGGCATACAAAATATTTACCTTTTTAATAAGGCATTGGCCGCAAACTCACTATGGCGGGTACTAACAAAGGGAGGGGTATGGAGTAAGGTTATAAAGGATAAGTATATTCCTCATTGTTCCACGATAACTTGGTTTATGTCGGCTTCTGCTACTATTTCCTGCCTCACAGACTTGGAAAAATCTGCTAAAATCCTTACACTTGTTAACTCATTGGCTCGGTTGGAGACCAGGTTCTGGTCATATGGTACAAGTTGGTTTAGATTTTATTATGGGTATGGGGCATGCCTCTTTCTTGTCTAGTCACCTTCGGGCTAAACTCAGAAGGAACTCTATAGTGTATCTATTTCAAGCTAGAGGCATCGGCAGGCCGGATCTCCCATATTCATATTGGAAATCGGGTGAAGATCTTGGCCTAGTTGGGATCATTGCAGAAGAGTGGGAAGCATACCATAAATATTTGTTTTATGCGGGAATACAGTTACAGAACAAAAACGATGAGCTTTTATGGGCGGGAAGTGACTGCTCAGGAAACATTTCAGCTAAAAATTTATATCTCGCTATTGCAAAAAAATTCTGGCCAACTGTTGTCAGAGGTTGGCGAAGTCAATTTTAGAAATGGGATCTAGTACCAAAGATCAAACTCTTCATCTGGTTATCATTGGAGAACAAAATTCTCACTTGGGATATTTTGCAAAGGAAGGTATGGAAGGGGCCAAATATCTGTGTTTTATGTTTTAGAGAAGTAGAATCAGTGTACCATCTCTTTGTTTCCTACATTTTTTGTCGCGAGGTTTGGAGCCATTATTACAAAGTCCTTAATATTCTGATTGCCTGGGATGGAGTATTTTTCAGTTCTTGCTTTGAGAATTGGCTTAAGAAGGAAGCAACTTTCATCACTCTCCCTTCTATTATATGCTAGTGCATATGGTTGGAGAGGAACTGAGTTATTTTTGAAGGATGCAAAGCATCGGTATACACAGTGGTAACAAAAGTTAAATCAATGCTACCCCTGGTGATGGTGGATAAAAATTTAAAAGTGTGCCTTATTCAACCACCTCGACTTGTGACCTCAATAGTTTGTTGGTTCGACGGGGCTGCTCTTTCCAACGCTCTTAGGTGTGGGGCAGGAGGTATCATAAAGCACAATGATCAATACACTATTAAGTGGACCTTAAACTATGGCCAGAGGACAAACACGAGGGCAGAATTGTTAAGTGCTTGGGCGACTCTTTTTCTAGCACAACAGTTCAATCTTGAGGTGATCCAGGTCATTGGCGACTCAAAGATCATCATTGAATGGTTAAAGGACAAAGGAAAACTTCAGGTTGCCTCATTGATGGGGTGGATGGACAGCTTAAAAGTGATAAAATCTGCGTTTAGAGAGATACACTTCACCCATGTGTACGGGGAACTAAATATGGAGGCAGATGACCTCTCGAAATTGGCACTTACCAAGTCCGAAGGAAAGCTTGATTTCAGCAGATGGGTAGATGGAAATGATGGGCCTACCATCTCTATCAGTCTTTTTTGACTCAACTTGCCTCTTTTTAGTTTTGTCTATCTATGGTGATCTCGATATATGAGGATTGTTTTTATATATATGGTTTTCCCTTTGATGGTGGTCATCTATCTTTTCTCGATGTAAAGTTATGTTGTGCCTGGTGCTTTTTTTATAAAGTTCTAGTATGATCAGTAGCCAGAAGAAGCTTGTGGAAATTTCAAAGACTGAAGAAACTCTAATGTGTATTCATTTATATATAAAAATAAAGTGCAATTTTCTTGTTGAAAAAAAATTACATAATCTTTGTTTAGTATATGAAAAGCAAGACACCAATCAAGTTCCACTCAGACTTAGTATTTTGATTACAAAGTTAGAGTTATAGAGTTATGGTTTCAAACAACTATTGTGATCGGATCTCTCACTTGGTATTTAGATTACAAATCATACTTTCCTTATAACTTTTGCAGTTGGCAAATTAAGTCAAAAGGATTTGAAATATAATCACTTTCAAATATTTAATTGACGCCAGATTATGAGCAAAAATAAATAGAAAAAATTCCTAAAAATAGAAGTAAAACGTTGACTCTAATATTTCCACTTTATAGGAATATCACCATCAAACTTTGTTTAAACTAGCACAACCGTTAATACAGCAGCTGGAGAACTCCGAAAGGTATCGGCTGTTAAAGAATTTATTAAATTTTATTATTGATTAACAAATAAACTGTTGGGCTTCATTTATTTGGTGTTAATATTTTAATTTATGTTAATCACTTACGTGGCAATCAGTTAGCTATCAAAGTAATTTTTAAATATGATTAGGTAAATGTAAAAAAGTAAACACATAAACGGATGTCTTTATAATAGCTAGGAAGTTAATGATTGAAATCACAGCCATTTATTTTGTGTGACTACTAAGAATATTCCAGCCACATTTAATCCTGTCCATAAAAAACTTATTAAGCACTAAGCTCCTATTAAATATGTCCATTATCAATAAGTGTAAGCCTTTCAACATAATAACTTTAATTTAATTGTAAACTGTTATAAATCTTAGAAGTTCTATTAACTTAAGTTGAGTTTGATTTTGCTAATGACGTAATCATAAACTATGTATGAACTCCTAACATAAAAATATGAATTCAATGTGATCTTTGCCGAATGTTCATTACCATAATACTTTGTGATTATAATAATAATTACGATTATGTTTGGTTTGATGAATATGTGAAGTGATAGAAAAAGATATGAATTCAATGTGATCTTTGCCGAATGTTCATTACCATAATACTTTGTGATTATAATAAGAATTACGATTATGTTTGGTTTGATGAATATGTGAAGTGATAGAAAAAGATTTATGTTAAATCTGGATTAATTTCTTATTATTATTTTATTTTATGTTAATATCTAAAAAAAACATCTCCTCCATAGTAAACTTAGAACACCTAACTATTCTCGAATGCAATTATGAGTTTTGAGTTAATCAATAAATATAGAAAATGATTATTCTCGAATGCAATTATGAATTTTGAGTTAATCAATAAATATAAATATAGAAAATGTGCAATGTCACATTATCAAATTCAAATAGCAAATTGAATAATTTAAATTTGCATATAATTATTTACATATAAAAATAATTATAATATAATTTGTTTATAATTATTTCAAATAAATAGTATATTTGTATAAGAGGCTTTCGATATTAATATCTAATTATCATTATTTCTATAATTAATATTTAATCTATATAAATGAAAAAAAATATAAATAAAAGTAGTAATATAGTTATTGTATCTTTTAACATAAAACATTACATGACAATAAACAAAAAAAATAGCATGTTATATGCATGAGTAAAATCCATAAGAATTTATTTTTATTGCATTATTGTAAGGTAAATGTAATATGTAACATAAATTTTATATAAATAAATAATATACCTTTTAAATATTAAATTTATGATGCAACGTTGGGGAAATGATGATGCAATGTTGGGGAGATGAGAAAGTTGTAGTAAAATGCATATATTATTATTTTAAATATTTTAGATTAGGTAATTTGTATATTTGTTTTCATGAACACTAAATGGGGTGTTATATTGACTATCTTGATCTAATATTCTAATTTATTTAGAATCACTTTTCATTTCTAATTTATCTGTAGTTCTGGCATTTTATTGTTTGGTTGTTTCTATGAATTTTTCTAGATGATTTTTTCAAATTGCTTATCATGTAACACTTGATGATAATTAGTACAACTTCTATCTTTTTCTACGTGTTGTGCATCATTCCAATCTTCAACATCCATAGGATCTTCCCCTTTACATTTATCCTCAACTTGAAATGGAATGGACTCACCCTCTCTTAAAAGCAGAAGTTCATCACCATCTATATAATCAAAGTAACCATAGTTGACACATTCAACCCCCAATCCTTTTGCTATATTTTCATCTTGCATAAGCTTTCTCCAATTTCAATCCATTGTAGTATTGCCATGAGAGGGGTGAGGGTCATTGTTACCATTTGAATCTCCATGCCATCACAGACTTCCATTTCATGCTCTAAAACATTCTTAGAAGAATAAAACTCCTTATATCCAGAGTGATTTGCTTCAGTAGGAATTTCATTCTATACTTCCATGTGATCTTTAAAAAAAGCCATATCCTATTCTACTTTACAAATGCATCGATTTCTGGTGATTAAGACAACGTATCTATGAGTTGGTAATTGAATATGCATCTTTGAAGACGTGGTATTCTTGGGTTCTAGTCTACAAAACCAATATTTTTAGCAGAGTCAAAAATTGTTTGTGAGAGTAAGAAATGGATCTAGAATTTTATCATTCTCAAAACCCTCTGATGTATCAATGCTCATAGCCAATGAAGCATAATTTGCCAACCCTCCACCACAAACTAATTAATCTCTTAAAAATAAAAACTGAAAGAAGTATTAGAATTAGTGCACTTCTCAAATGATAAGGATCATTCTCCAAATTCTTCCATTGATGGACATTCATGCACGTTTGAAAACCCCTTCATGAGCTAATGGGAAGTAAAGGAGAGATAGTGATACTTTTCTACAGAAGAAAATGTTTCCATGCACTGCCCACAACTCCCAAAAGCACAATTTTTTTTAAATAGTTGTCTTACAAGGTAAGAACCAAAATCATTAAGTATGATGGTTTGATTTCATCTAACTTATGTGATTTAGATTTATCTGGGAAATCGTTGGGTTTGCATGAGCGGTCAAATCACTGAAATGAAATTTGACTATCAAATTCTTTAAGTATGGATGCTTATTATGTTCAGGGGCGGTTTAACTTTTAACTTCAGTCTCGTTGTAGAAGTTCTTTGTCCAAAAATAATGAAAATCAAGAAGACTTCCAACTACTCGAACTTAACTTGATTCAATTGCAAATTTCGTCTATCCAATGGGTATGAAGAAAAATCAATGGCTTCTATATATTTTGTTCTAAATGCACAAAATCTACAATTCAGATAAGGGTTCCTGAATTAGCATCACTCAAACTCAACAATTGGGTGCATGTGAAGCAAACTCATCTATTTTATTCAGTATTCTAGTGAGTTGGCAAATTCACTAGGTTGGGTGCTCTCTTGGTAAAATGTCAACATAGGAACGTGTTCAACCCATTTGATTACACAGAAAATCACTAGCTACATGGCCTATATGGCTGCCCATTCATAAATGTTTGGAAAGAAATTAACAACCAAAACAAAAACTTTTATGAAACAAAGGATTTGTATTACAAATTTCAATAATATATTAAGTATGACTTTAATTTTATATTAGTACATGAACATACTAGCATAGTAAACATAGACCATGTTCGAAAGAATATTGCTTTTTACCAACTACAACTACTAGATAACTCTTAACATATAGAAAGCAATACGTCGGTGAAATCATAATTACTACACAACAAATTAGAATACAATGTACACAACAAATTAGAATGCAATGTAATCTAGAAATCAAGGATGGAAACCCAAAGAATGACAAGGAAATCATAAGTTAATATCTATCCATGAGTTTACTCTTTCTAAAACTCGATTATCTTTCTTGCTACCTTCCATTGAAAAAAGAAATCGGTATATGTTTTACATAATCCTATTTAGAAAATTGCAATTGTAGTTATTTGGAACATCATTTATGGCTCAATTTTCTTTAATTTACAATTAAATTTCAAGAAAATAATTCTCAATTTTAGTTTTCAAATATATAGTTGAACAATTAGAACCACATATAATAACACATAAAAACGTTGCACACATTGCCATCAACATGTATCACTCCACTCGAACAACGAGAGAATTAGACAATTTGCAAGCAATGCTTAGATCCACAATTCACGTAAATCATTACAAGCATAAAAAGACAAGGAAAAATCATATATGTTAAAAGTTAAAAGTGTATTTTATAATCCTTTTGTAGCAATATGTAAAAATTGTAACTTAATTATAAAATTTGTGAAATGCAAGGAACTCTGCAGCTATAAAAAAAAAAATTGGAGAGATGCAAAGAAATACAAGGTAAACTCTAGATCATGAGATCATTTAATATATAACTTTGCAGCTATAATTTTTTTTGGAGAGATGCGAAGAAACCCAAGGTAAACTCTAGATCATGAGATCATTTAATATATAATCTCTTTAAGAAGGAACTTTGTAGCTATAAATTATTTTCAAGAGATGCAAGGAAAGAAACTATAAATTCTGGAGCAGTGAAATGCAAGGAACTCTGCAGCTATAATTTTTTTTGGAGAGATGCAAAGAAACCCAAGGTAAACCCTAGATCATGAGATCATTTAATATAATCTCTCTAGATGCAACCACTATAAATTCTTTTGGAGAGATGTAAGGAAACCCAAGTTAAACCCTAGATCACGAGATCATTTAACATAATCTTTCTAGATGCAACCACATGTTCAAACATTACCTCAAGGTGTCCCCTGACTCTAGGAAATCCCTCAGGAGAATTGAACCTTTCCCACTATTGAAAAACACAACGCTCCTCACCAATGGATCCAACCCCTTTGGGAAAATTTGACATCCCTTATATAAATATTATCTCAAAGACACCCTTGACATTGTGAAGTTTTCACATTGAACCTAGCTAGTAGAAAATGAACACACAAAGCTTGCAAGAGAAAAGAGAAGAGAGTAGAGTGAAATAATTGTACTAATTGTATTTCACACTCAAAGAGTGAATAATTTACAATAGACATAGGCTATATGACTAACTAAAGTGCCAAAGTAGTGATATAGAGAGATCTAGACACTCACTAACAGAAACCGAAGTAATTTTTCAGATAGTCCTGGTTAATTGGTCCGTGCAATCATCAGTTAACTGAGTCACACATGTGGAAGTGAGAGAAAAACATGCAATCACAAGATATGCACCCTCTTGGCCACATGCATGAGATATGCGCACTCTTGGTGATAAAACCAAGGTTGTCATGCAACTATTGTTGATTAAACTGATGTTGCCATGCATAAGTGACTTCCACTAGTCTAACTGAGGTATAACTGACTCTGAACTAAAGAGGGAAGGCACCCTATTTTGTAGGAGCGCCCTAATTTTTAGGGAAATATTCTCAGGAGAGAATATTCTCATCTATGGAAGGGACCTCAATATTGGACTATCAACCTTAGGAAAATAATTACATAAGTGAGTGTGTAATATCTCCAACACCCCCCTTGAACACTACTAGGGTGTACATGATGAATAGGTCTCGATAATCAAGGCCATGTTAGGTACCCATTGTACAATGCATATAAGAATGAAACACTGAAAAAATAGAGGAAAGAGGGAAAACCTCA